>PVIA01003529.1:0-165561 GCA_004024845.1 Tonatia bakeri | reverse complement strand
CAAAATCTTCTTTGGTGTTTTGAGCTCTTTGTTTTTCCAGATAAGTTCAAAAATCAGCTTATCAAATTCCACCAAGACAAACAAACTCTTTAATGAGGTTTTGACTGAAATTTGATTAAGTTAGGAAACTAGGCAGTTTTTGTGTTTGTGTTAGACTTTCTCCTGCATTTATTTAGATACATTAAAAATCTTCATGAACACTGTGTTTAGAATTATTACCACTGAATTATTGAATGAAATTCTCCCATGACTTTTCTTTATTAGTTTACTTTGAATGGTTTTCCTATGAATATTGCATGAAACATACAGAATAAGCTGGGAAGTGTTCCCTCTTTATATTCAACTGTAGAATTTATAATAGTTTGTTTTAGATTTATCTCTTCTTTGAATGGGTAGTAAAATTTCCCAGTATAGTTAATTATACAGATGTTATATTGTGTTTTAATTTTGCTAGATTTTAAACTTCCGATTCAATTAATCTTCTTGAGTCATTTTTATTGAGTTAGATTTTTCTATCCAATTGTTCATGCCATCATAGGATGCAAGTGTATTGTCATGCATTTGGTCATGTCACCATAGGATGCATGTGCATTGCCATGAATTTGGTCATGCCATCATAGGATGCACATGCATTACCATGCATTTGATCATGTCGTCATAGGTTTGATCATGTCGTCATAGGATGCACATGTATTGCCATGCATTTGGTCACCATGGAGTTGTTTTCATCTCCACTACAATTAGATTTATACTCATTTTCTTCCTCAAAATGATTTAAATGCCTTTTCTCTGGCCATGTTCCTAAAGATAAATAGCATGGGGTCGTTCAGTTATGTTGTTTTTAAAGAATCTAATTTTGATTTTATGATGGCTGCTTTCATCGCACTGTAAAACATTTGAGTTGAGTTTTTGTAAGAATATCCTGAGGCCTGTCTTAAGGGCGTGTCCTTGTAGAAACACTTGTCTGTCTATCTATCTGTCTGTCTATCTATCTGTCTATCTATATTCATAAGAATCAACTTTAGGCTTCCTGCATAAGCCTGTGTGTGTGTGTGTGTGTGTTTAAACCTAGCATGTTTGAGGGCAGACCTGGATTTGTTTTTTTTTTCTTTACAGCACAGGGATTTTGGTTGAAATTGAGCAAGTCTGCCAATATTAGTAATGGAGACGACACTGAAAAAACATTAATTTACCATATTTTTTGCATGACAAAGAGTCTTTACTTTTAAATTATTATCAGTACATCAAATAATAACATGTAACAAGTTAATTTTGATTAAGAAACTAAAAGTATCCCAAACATCACTCTAACCCTTAGCCAGAAAGGACTGGTAAGGCTGGCTGCTGCTTCACACAGGTTACGAATAACCATTTACCGCTTCTTCATAGATAAAGGCCTTGACCTTGAAGAAAGCTTTATGGAAAAAGAGAAATTTAATCCATTTTAAAAAATTGCTTTCTTAAATGACATATAGGAAAGAAAAAGTCAGTATTGACATCTATGTTGCTTGAGTTAAGAGGCACAGGAAAATAGACGCATACACCCGTTCAGTTTCTAAGAAACGTGGTAAAAGATGGAGTCTTTGGATAAGCTCTTCAGCACAAAGAAACTAGATTTGCTATTTTCCAAAAAGTGGAGAGATTTGCTGTCTCATGTGCAGAAATGATTTAATGCCTCTTCCCGAGAATTTAACTCAAACTCCGCTAAAGCGTCATATTTAATGAGGGCGTCCAAACGCCAGTCCCGGCGGGGGCGCCCTTTTCTCCTTCCCCACGTGCCTCTGTGGCAGTCTTCAGTACTCTGCGGATCTGAGGCTGACGTCCCAGGCAGAGGCCGAGGAGTTCCTCGGGTCTTCAACCCTGTTCTGCTGGAAGGCCTGGAGGATGCTCACCTTGTCTGGGTCCCCTTCCCTGCCTCAGTGTCGCATCACCTGGGCGTGCTACAGCCATGGCACCCTCGACCTTGACCTCTTTCTGCCTTTGCAGGTGGAACTGTTCTATTTCTACCTGAGATGCCCTTTGACCTTCTTTAGCCCCAGCTCCTCTTCCTTCCAGGCCGTGTGCGCCTCAGTGGCCCACTTCTCGGCAATTCATAACATGTAAGTACAAATAATAAAATATAAGGTGCTGGCAATTAGTAATCTGACATTTCTCTAACTTAATTTGGAATGTTAACTAGAGACTAGCACAGAGAGAAAGGGATTATGCGCTCATCTTGCTCAGTGTATTCTTTCTCTCAGTGATTAGTCTCACCTAAATGGAATAATGTTGCAGAGTGAACAATGTCAAAAATATGTTAAAATTAAATATTATTTTGACTCAATTTAGCACTTACTAGAGTATTTTAAGAAGTCAAAGCTTTACTATTTTCTCTTCAATGTTTTGGAGAGTTGCCGATGTATACTTTAAAAATGATATAATCATAGATAATAAATTTGAATATATGGAGTCAGTTTTCCACCTGTTTTTAGGAAAAACTGGGTATAAAACCAAAAATAGCTAACAATAATTTCTCTTATAAAATAATCTCTCAGAGGGACCTTGTCTGAGAGAGAGGGTGGGTTCTAACAATCTTCCATGATGGGCTGTTACTTCCAAAATGACTTTGCAGACTTCTCTCAAATTTCTTATTTTCTCTTCTCAGTAGACTACAGGACTTTGGAAAGAAATCACTGTACTGAGTCTGCGTTAGAATACCTTTAAGGATGCTCACATAGACTGACTGTGTTTCCCCCAAATCCATATACTGGCGCCCTAACGCCCAATGTGATGGTATGAGGAGGCAGTGGCTTCGGGAGCTGGTTAGGTCCAGAAGGTGGAGCCTCATGAACGGGAAACACCGTTTTCATAAAAACAACCCCAGGGAACTCCCTTACCCCTGCCAGCTCCTGAGGAGGCAGCCAAAACACAGCATCTGTGCGCTACAAGTAGGCAATCACCAACACACCACTGCCCTGACCTTGGACTCCCAGAACTGTGAGAAAGAAATTTATGTCATTATGAGCTACCAATCTCCACTATTCTGTTGTAGACAATTCCAAATTAGCACCAATTCAAAAAAAAATACACAACCTAATTGTTAAATAGATGATAACCTGTCAGACTTCCCTACTGATTTTATTGTACTAGCCCATTGAGTATGAAGGTCTGTGGTTGTAGGACCTTCAAGTCAGTTTAAAAACTCAACAAAACAAAACAAAAATACCAAATACAACACCAACCACAAAACTCCTTTTCTTCCTTTCTGTAACTGCAGTCATTTTATTACGTTTTAAAATTTAATTTTAAATTGGTGTAAACATGGACACCTAAACCATAACGGGAATATGTTCTTATCAAGAGAAACGCATCATTTCCCATCATGGAATACAGCCCGTAGGAAGTTGTGTCTTCATCTGCTGTATTAAGAGGCTTTGAGGACTATAAATTAGTAGATTGTGAGGACCCTGGAGACACACCTGCAATCCCCTTGTGTAACTGGGTTAGACCAAATCCAAGGTCGGAAGACAGGGTGCACATCTCCCTGCTCCTCTTGGCTCTCTGCCTGCCTCGCTGTCAGGCTTAATCTTTTCAATCATCCCTCTGTCTCAGGAAGAAAAGAAATGTGTGAAGAGTAACATTTTATTTGGGGGGAAATAAGCGCCTGAAGCGATAATACCGTCGTGCTGAGTTCCTGTCTGATACGTGTGAACATTCACTTTTGGCCTTTGTAGTAGAGGTCGGTGTTTAGCAAGATAGACTTCAGATCTTTGTAAATTAGTCTCCATGGAATATTCCAAATTCTGCTCTCCTGGCTTTGAAATGTAAGTCTGGCAGTTCTGTTTCTCTCTCTGTTTGTAAAATTTAACAAAACTGTAGCAGTGTAAAGGCCCCAAATAGTAACATCTACATGTTTTGCCATGCAAAGATTCTATATATTTTCCCTGATAAGAGAATACTTTTTTTTCCCAAATAGCTCAGCATCTTGGCTTATAAGAGGGTGACCTAAAAAATACAGAATTATCTACTAAGGGATGGGCCCCTTGTAGTACAGGCTTCCCCTGCTAGGTGAGTGTTCTAGGAACCCATCTGTATCAGTGCACCAGCAGGCATTGTTGTGAGAGGTTGGATTCAGCTTCAATGAATTTTTGTTTTTTGAGGACTCTTTCAATGTGTTTGCCCGTTTAATGATGGGTAATTTATTCATTTTTTAAATTATTTTTTGTTGTTGTTCTAGTACAGTTATCCCAATTTTTCCCCTTAGCTCTCCCCTGCCCTACCCACCCCCTACTCCCACAGTCAATCCCCACCCTGTTGTCCAGGTCCATGGGTCATTTATACTTGTTCTTTAACTAGGCTCTTCCCCTTCTTTCCTCCCTTAACCCCTCCTCCCACCCCTCTGGTCCCTTTCAATTTGTTCCTTGTTTCCACGCTTCTGGTCCTATTTTTCTCATTTATTTCTTTTGTTCATTAGGTTCCTGTCTGTGAGATTGTATGTTATTTGTGTTTTACTGCCTGGCTTATTTCACTTAGCACACTGCTCTCCAGTTCCACCCACGCTGTTGCGAAGGGTAGGAGCTCTTTCATTCTGCTGCATACTCTTCCTTTGTGTAAGTGCACCACAGTTTTTTGATCCACCCATTTACTGATGGGCACTTAGGCTGCTTCCAGCACTTGGCTATCACAAGTAACACTGCTATAAACATAGGGTAATATAAAAGCACACCCCAAAATGGCATGACCCCCATGTCCCACCCTCCCTATTCACCCAATCTCACCCCAAGCAACATTTTTGGGGGATTCCCCAGACAAAAAAGTCTTCAAAGGGAGATGTTTTGCTAATGTGGATATGAAACAACAGCAGAGCACTAAAAGACATCAAAATTGATGACTTCAGAAAATGTTTTAAGCAGTGAAAAATGTCTCAATGGGTCTATTGCATCAAATGGAGAGTACTTTGAAGGGGACTGAAGTTTAAACATGACTAAATACACATTTTTATTAACAAATTCCATTTTGTGGGGACTTCCAGTCATATACCTAGAAGCAATCACTGCCGTAAGTAGTTACAATGCACACATTTAGATTTAATAAAATAAAACCTTATATCTTACATATATTATACTGAAGTCAGGGGTTCAAACAGCTGAGAAAGTTAGTACTTAACTAATTGCACCTCTTAATTATTTATGGAAATCCCAGTAGCAAATAAGAATAATAGAAATACAAGGCAATGTGGTTAAAAAACTAGCTTTATTGTATTTTAGCATCTATATTATTACTATTAGTTATAAAACTGTATCTCCTTAAGAATATAGGATATTGCTTTTTAAAAAAAAGATTGTTTAAAATTTATTTTTAGAGAGGAGGAAGGGAGGGAGAGGGAGAGAGACATCAGTATGTGGTTGTCTCTCACACAGCCCCTGCGAGGGACCTGGCCCACAACCAGGCATGTGCCCTGACTGGGAATAGAACTGGTGACCCTTTGGTTTGCAGGCCGGCACTCAATCCACTGAGCCACACTGGCCAGGGCAGATATCACTTTTAATCATAATGGATTAATTTAGGCTGCAACCATAGTTTTTTCATTTAATCAGAAAAAATAACTTGTAAAATTAGCTGATGTAATTTGTGTATCACTTCAAATTCTACAGGCTTTGACTTTGCGATGCTTTTTCCTGACTTCGCTCTCACCTGCCCCTCTCCCCTCACATCAGGAGCAACACAGTGTTTGTGCATCAGGTAGAGACGTCTGCTCTTGCACCAGAATTGGCGAAAGGATGGAGACAACCCCGGTTTCCTGTTACTCACGTCATTATAACCCTACTTGAGCAGTCAGCTAGGATTTGCATAAAATGTAATTAATTCTCAGTCTTCCTGTTATTCCAGCTCTGAGTCCATGAAGCCCATCACCCCTGTTTTGTGACACATTTTCTTCACTTCCTTGATACCATGTTCTCTTGATTCATTTTCCTGCTTCTGCCTTTTTCCCGTCCTCGTTGTAACATCCTTCACCTCACAAGTGTGCATTCGTTTTCCTTCTTGCCTGTTATTTGCTACAGGATTATCAGCCAGTCCCATGACCTGAGTGACATCGCTCCCAGTGGGAGGGGTGGTGGCTGCCCAGGACCCATCAAGGCTTCGTGTAGGAATTTCCATTCTTGTAATCAGCATCTCCTTTCTCCTCCTTCCAGAATGTAGACTTACCTAGAATGTGCTTGCCTTGTTGTTAATTAAACCTGTATTCATCTGGTTTCAATGAGCTAATTTACTACTTCTTGCAAAATTAAATTTCTGGAAGTAACTATATATATATTTTTGCCTAATAGTGGGTATTATACAAACCTAGTGAGGTGGAAATTTTGACAAGATTCTAAACAATTTTTAATAATCATATTGGTCTAAACAGGGCAAAATCTGTTAAAGAGATTTTGAACTCTCTGATAAACTCAGTTTGTAGTTAATATTCACTTTGGTAGATTTATATGTAGAATTTGTGGATGTGAGCATTGTATTTCCATTATCTGTGTCTCATTTTTGAGACTAATGCCCAGTAGTTCTTGAGCAGCGTTCTAAATTGCTCAGCAAACCACCATCAAAGGATAGAAGATAAATTGAAATACACAAATTATAAATTTATGATATTTCAAATATTCAGTGGTTACCTTATATAAGAAACTTTAATGTTTATACATTTAAATAAAAACAGAGTTATTTCCATGCATATAAATTGAAAAATTGACTTACAACAGCCCTGGTATAAGGTGAAAAATATAAGTATCTCTTTCTTCCTACTTTTGAATCTACATAGAGATTAATCTCCCTGCTAAGTAAAGTGGAGTTATCAATCATTTGTACCTCTCAATGCCAGGTACTAAGAATGCATTATGCAATAAGATTTTATTCCTTTGTTGTTTAAAATCAAACAAATTTAATCTCTTTGAAAAAAGAAAAGAACTTTTTTTAAAATAGCATTTTTCATTTTTAGAAATGCACTTCAGAATAGGATAATTCTTCACATAATAAAGCTGCTTCTCAAAAAAAAGAAGACACAGATTTATGAAAAGGTTTATACATAAACACGTTCTACTTAGATGATGTTTTGTTAAATAAAAGAAAGTTTGAATTTTGGTGTTGAAATTACTTGCACATCTTTTTTGATCATCCTTTTTGATATTTTATTTACTTTTGTTTATAACATTTATATGTTAAGTTCTCTGTTGTTACATATGCATAGGAATTGGCCGATGTTTTATTGCTGCAGGAACTAATGACGCCAGGGAGTTTTGTTTGGGTGTTTAAAGTAACTCAATAGGAGCTCCCCATGGGGTCTAGCATTTTATTGATGCCTTAGCTAAAACAAACAAACAAAACCAGCCCGTTCCTGTGCTCATGGAGTTCTGTTGACGGAGACGTATACTTTGATGAGACAAAGACGTCAACACCTTGGTCGTTTGTGGCTATTCAAGTGGCCAGAGCACTTCTCGGTAGAAAGCAATAGTTTGTTAAATATGACAAGTCAAGGGGAATAATTGTATTCTCCTTTAATTTTCCATTGGCCTCACTGTTACTTATTTGCCACCAGTTTTCAGGTAGGGGAAATCTTGTATATCCCATCCTCGCTGTTTTCTGTATTTCAGTTACGTAAAATAGGATGATAAGATTATGAGTTCTAAGAGTAAGGGGTTGAAAAATGGAGTTCAGTCATATCACAGACTTATTTTTGTAATTTTCAAATTTCTTGGTAAATAGGCATTATCTGAATATATTACAGTCTTGTATATCTAGATGGTTTATGTCTAAATTTCACCTGAAATAGTATAAAATCTAGATTGACACTTTGGAAATTTTCTAATTCATACTGGAATGAAGCAAAGATCCGTGCAGATATATTGCTTGTAGGGTGACAGTCTGGCATCAACCTGCATATGATATAAGACCAATAAACATTTAACTCTTGCAAGGAGGGGCAGCTGGTGTGGTGATGTCACATAAATAAATTATTAATCCAGAAAAAATGGAACTGGGAGGAATGCATTCATCTGAAAATAATGGTTTACTCTTTAAGCTAAACTAATACAATCATGCATGCAAATAAAATCTGACTGCCAGCTCTGAAAAAAATACATATTTCATACATTTTTATTGGTGTCATCATATTACATAGTCAATCACCTTCATAGCCGTTCTTGGGTTAAGATTTTGAAATTATTGCAGTGATATTTTAAAAGCAGTGAGGCTATTTGCAATAATAGCCACAGTTAAAATCCAGACATTGGAAACCTACCTCAGTAAGTACACCCCCAAACCTCCCCTTCCGTGAGCTCCCCCATCAAGTAACCCATCAAAACAGGCTGTGGTATTTACACTTTTCACATAGGGGACTATGTTTGTTGTTCAGTTCAAGAACTTACCCTCTAAGACTCCTGAAGCAAGATTGCTCCAAACGGCTGATAGCTCTGTCATTGGTAGCATCACCTTTATTATAATACAGGAAATGTCAGAGAACAGGCCCCGCCCAGCTCTGCCAGTGCTCACACCCTGGCCTGCCAGGTCGCCGTCTCTGCCCTCCCAGCACCGTCGCCCGCTCCACAGGCTTTTCCACCCCCGTGAAGAGTTTGGATTCCACACCTCTCCTCTCTGTTACTGGTGTGACTTTGTGCTTCCCACACCTCGTGTCCACGGACAGAACTTCTCTCTCCCTGACGCTGTAGTTCAGGCTTCCTTCCCCGGCGGGCAGGAAAGGGAACCCAGAGCAGAACCAGCCCACTTCGTGCTGCACGTCTCCACGGTTTGAATCCACGTTTGGAGACTCAGTAAGGTTTGGTTGGACTTGAGTCTGCGTACGCAGTTGCACATGGAGCTACTGGGCGCATATCAGGCATAAAGCACGGTGCTCCTCAGTGATTAAATAAAGCCGATGTGTTTCCTTCCTTAGGAAGCTTAGAACTGACTAGGGAAGGAAGGGTTTTTATGGTGAACAACACTTTTCATTATGAAATAGTAGCTCCAAGTATAAAAGCAATTCAGAATGTTATTCACATCTCAAATGCACACTAAATAAATGAAGAAAGCCTGTCATATCATTGGATGGGTTTGGTTTCACGTGTTTTCGTGCAGACTTTCATCCTCCCCTGCTCCCTTTAGGAAAGCAAACCCCACCACTCTGCTGGAAGAGCACGGCTTTGAGACTGTGGGTGTCTCCCGGATTAGGGGCTAATGCAACCACCCTTGTTCACAGTGTCTGTTAATTTACTGTTACCCTTACTACTGTAAGGCAGTTACCCAGAATCCCCCCCCACTTTTACGTGTTTACCATGCCCCAAAGCATCATGTATTTCTGACTGTGATAAAATCTTTGATATATAACTCAATCACCACCTGGACTTATTTCAACATTTTGTGTATCGCTGCCTAATAGATATTTAGTGTTACTCTACAGAGTCTATGGCTGATTGGGTAAGAGGCAGGCTATTTCATTTCTAGTGGCCTACATGTCATTCTCCACAAACACATCAGTGCCAAATTATGATTAGCAAATAAAGTATTGCCAATAACCTGTGTAGCATTTTTACAATTAAGTAAACCAGAGTAGATAATGTTTAATCTAAGTGGATTATTATGGACCAAAATGATTTACATTTAAAGATGAAAAAGTCCAATTAAAGATAATGTAACTTGTAATGGCCGACAATTTAAGAGAAAAACTGATTAAAATAAGAAATATTAGCATTAAGATGCTTCTGCAGGTGATTGATACGCTGTGGTTTTTTGACTCTTTATTTTAACCTTGCTTGGGATGATTTCAAAGAGCAATTATCATCAAGCTGCTTGCTAATAACAGATGTTTAAGTGTTTAAACCTTTGGAGAAAAAAATACCAGGTGATTAAATGTCACAATGAGTATATTAGAAATGAATGAATTTAAGTTTCATAACTAAGAAGAAATCATTTAGGTGATTCAAATAAATATGTTACACTTCCAGTCTGGATTAGCTGAGAGAAACTGCAATTCCAAAATGCTCATTCACAATGAATCCTCCCTTAGCTCATGGGAGGGGCCATCAGAGAGCATCTTCTCCGGAGGGTCAGCATCCCCTTTCCTGGGTCCCTCTTGGGCCCAAGTATTGTTGAACCAGGAGACTTTTAAGGGATGTTGGCTAATATGGGAAGGCCATTTTCCTCTTTGGAAGTGGTACATATAAAAGTACAGATGACTCTCAGGAAAGGTGGGGGTCAGGGGGACCACTCTCCACCCTGCATAGTGGAAAATCTGTACAGAACTTTTGACTCCCCCAAATTAATGGCCTTCTTCCAATGCCTGGCAAGCGTCAAACTGTTTTCACATCAGGGATTGAAGTGTGTGTGTGTGTGTGTGTTTCCCTTCTTAGAAAGCTCTTCTCCCTGTGTTTATCTGAATGTCTCACATTTGTGAGTTATGTCTCAGGAAAGTATAATGTTTTCAGAAAGGTTTCCTCTGGTCCTAAATGCAAACCCAACAAACACACAGAACGATCCTTCTGTTATAACGGCGCACTGAATTTGTGTTTTCATGTGTGTTATTCAACCATGATTGGGCATGCGTCTCCCTTGCTGACTGTAAACCCTCTGGTGATGGCGGCTATGTCTCTGGTTCAGCACTTCCACTAGGTCTTCCACTACTGTCTTTTATTTAAGTTCAAGTATTTGCTCTTTCAAAATGGGATGCATAGTCTAAATGTAAGTTCCTTGCAACCCTACTAGCCTACCAAGTGTTCCAGGGCTGCATTTTACATTTGGAAGGAATGCGTGGTCTCAAAGCATGGTGGGAAGAAAGTCATTGTTTTCCCTCAAGTGTCTACTGGTCCAGGAGACCTGGTCTTTGTCGAGTGACCCACAAAGACAGGCACAAAATGGTGCATCGCCGTTGACCACCTGGATGCCCCCCGCTGGCTGTTCTGTGATGCCCTATACTGGGATTGGAGAATCAGGATCATTTGTGACTTTGTTCCAAGCCAGAGCCAGGTCTGTCTGAGGATGTACCACACTTCATGCGTGGACTCGCTGCGTGGCCCCGTGGTCCCTGCTGTCTTCCTTGGGTCCCATCAGGCCCAGCACTGCGTGTTGGCTGTGGCACAGGGCTTGACTGGAAGCAGGGTCCTCGAAGCCGGAACAGAGCCCCTGGACCATTTCTCTGCCATACGCCTCTGTCTTCCACCTGTCCCCTCGCCTCTCCAGGGCGTCAGGGAATCCCTGGTCTCCCTCTGATCTGGGAAGTGTGTGGAAACGGCTGTTCTCACATTCTCTCTGTGTGTCTCTGCATTCCCTGCAGGACATGACATTCAGGAAAGGGAGTGTCAATAACAGATGCCCCCTCTCTCTTCTGTGCTATATTCTTCTACCACGTAAAATAAAATCAAACAAAACCCCCCAGAATGGAATGTTTTTCTCTGGCTTACTGAGCGGCTCCCCAGGTTAGAAGTATTACCACCTCAGTGAATTTGCAGTAGCTTGTCTCAACCTCTGAAATGACCTACAGAGCTGTGTGTTGTGGGGCCACTTCTCATGTCTCTCTGTGGGCCACTGTGGCAGAAATCGCTCCTTGTGGGAAGCCCATTCTCCCTCTGCGGATTATTACCTGGATCAACAACTGATTTAAAAGGCAAAGAACAGAACCATCGGCAGAACTTCCTTTTACAAGCGGGAGATATTATGTGGCATTTATTTTAAGGTTGTGCTCTGATTTTTAACTGATGTGTTCTGTTTATTCTGGTCTGTTAACTTGAGACCATTCTAATTTTCATGGCCACTATAAAATGACCTCCTAAATCTGGGACACATTTCATAAATTCGTGCGATATATGGAAGGAACATTGTGACAACGGTAATTGTTCACAGTGAAAAGAAATATTCTAGAGTGGTAAAATAACATCACGTTTCCTTTTACAGAAGCTATATAAGTAAATTACTATAGCTTTCAAGATTTCCAATACCTATGTGTTTCCTATCTATAAAGGCACATTTTTATGTGTTTCTATGTTAATGTACAAACCAGACAGGGAAGCTGATAATGCTGTAACTCAGATGAATAAAAAACAGTAGGTGAAGATTCTTGACTTCTAGTATAAATTTCCACTTAAATATTTTATCCCCCTTTTTTATTTTAAAGGTTATTTAAATTTTACCCCCTGTGTGTTTGACTTCCTCCTAAACAGATAATGCTAAGAAAATGCTCTAACTGGTGCAATTAGCGTCCAGTGCCCAACGCACTGCAGTAAAATGCTGCTTCCAGTCCGTCCCCAGGGTCACACACAGTGTCCCCTTGAGTACCTGGCATAAACATTCAGCATTTTAATCTCTTTATTTAAAGATTCTCTGGGGTTGGAGAAGCATATTAAAATTTACTTTATTAAAGATGGTTTTAGTCTGCCTAATATGTTTTGCTAATCTAAAATGCAAAGAAAGAAGAAGAAAAAATTTTAAAAATATTTTGTACATTGTTAGGAGCTTTCACGTCACGGAAAAATGCAATTCAATTACGTGTTATTGAGCAACTACTATTCAAGGAGATTGTTCCAGGCACCGCATAGACTTTCAAAACTTAATATTTTGTTTCTCATCTTGAAAACCTCATAATCTAATAAGGAAGAAAGATCCATATAAGCTTATAAGCATGCAGGCCTGCCACCACTCAGGTAATATCAAAAAGCCCAGAGGACAGAGGAACATAAAATATATTCTCACAGGCTGTGCAAGAAGACATTTCTCCTTCAGAACCTGTTCTTGCCATGCAGCCCATATTTCCTCTGCTTTTGTCACTTGTAGGAGTTAAAATTTGTATCTCACAGGATCTTTATAATAAATCTTTATATTATTTAAAATATATGAAAGATAATAGACCTCTCTGCTCTCTTAGGAAAATGAACACTTCATGTGCTTGGTGGGATTACTAATCTGTGTGATCTGCTCAGACATGGCAGTAGAATTTTCTCTGTCACGCCACCTCTCATAGCAGTGCAGCGACACGGGGAAGGTGACACACATGTCACGTTGTTTACGAATACATGTTATATAACTCTGAAAATTTTCTGATTTCCGCCTTTGATGTTATAGTTCATACTTCTTAAAGAAAAAACTTGCAAATTTTACTTAATTCTAGAACTTTTCTATATATGCATGTATATGTATATAAATGTTTACATATCTACATTTAAAGTCACATCAGATAGAAGTCAGACAAGTAAAACAGTATCAGGAAGAGTCACAATTCTGGGAGAGGTGGATGTGGATGCAGGAAAATTCTCTGGTATGGAATAATATTCTCTGGATCAGTATACAGGTGATGCTGGAAGAACTATCCTTGAATACATAAATAGGAAAATAAATTGCTAGTTTAGGAGATGCAGCCTTAAATACTCACAAGAATGATCGTTTACAATGGCATTCAGCATCTAATGAGATTTGTTATTACCCTCATTTGTCTTCAGTAAAACTTCTTGACTTACGGCATCGGGGACAATTATACCAGAACCAGGTGGCACCAATGCAAACTACATGGCAGTGACTGCAGGCGTTTGCCTTTAGACATTCATTTGACACGTGGTTATTCTAAAAATAGAATAATGTTGGTTCTATTGTTGGTTTACCAAAATGAGGGATTTTTAAAATAATTATGGAATCACACAACCCCAATTCTGAAAAAAAACCCCCAACACTTTAAATGCATTAATGTCAGACCAATCCCTGCCCTTGAGCCTCGCCCACTGCCCCCTTCTCTGCGTGTTCTATCCTGGGCAGCTCTGCCTGCGAGATCCTTTGTCATCTTTGCATTGAATAAAAATTGGTTTCCCTCTAATTTTCACATGTGGGCTTTTTCAAAAAAAAAATTTTTGGCTGGTAATTCTAAAATCAATATGGCAAAATGTAATTCATATTCTATTTAATAACTTCATGAACACCTTATTATGTTTTCTCTATGCTAAATTTATCTTCAGTTTCTTACACTTTTTTCAGAAGTCTGGGGCCAAACACTATTTTTATTCTAGGGTCATACAAATAAATATCTTAGACATTTGCTATAATGAAATGCAAAGAGATGACTATATCATCATTTTAAAAATCAACATGGAGAAGTATAAATTATTAATCAGTGAAATACCTTTGTGCCTACCATTTCAATGCATGTCTGACAACATATACAGAGAGAGAAATTATTGCTGAGATGGGGAGGGGAAAAGCAAACCAGGACCAATTGTGGAATCACAGATAAAATCTACAAACCAATTTGCGTACATGCCACCAGTGACCAGCTCCTCCTGGGAATTCACGAACACTGTGACACACACATTACTGACAGCCTCTCATTCTGCAGAAGTATGTGTGAAAAATAGCTGGGCTTGTAAAAAAAGGAGTTTGCAGCAGACCGTTCAAGCCCTAGGCACGGTTACAACCAGTCCACTATAAAACCAGTTTCAAAAGCATTATGAAAATAATGAAAAGGCAAATCATATAGTAGGCAAAAGAATTCTAATACATGGGTCTGAGTACATGTTTATATCCATCATGTGTAAAACACTTACACTGCCTTTATTCAACAGACTACTCAAATAGGCAAGAAACTAGAAAAGAAACCTCAAACGAAGGTATTCAAACAGCCGGTAAACAAATGTGAAGTCGTTCAACTTCATTAGTCATTAGGAAAATGTATGTTGAAGCAACATGATTTTAACTAAAATGAAAAAAAGTAAGGTGCATGGAATCAACAAGGATCTCTCACATACAAGGCTGGTGAAATGTGACAATGTTGTTAAATTGTTTGGCAGGATCTACTCAAGTTTGACACCCTTGTTCCCTGACCAGCAGCACCACCCTGAGAGCACTTACTCTGGAAAGTGATCTGTGGATACTCGCCAAGGACATGTACAAGAATGCCCTTTCACAATGAAATGAAAAATCCATCATACTAAGTTTTGCATTTTGTATGTGTTATGCTGGAATATAATTGTTTTAAAAAAGATAATTTGAGAGTTCCCTAATGGAACAGGGCTGAAGTGAGGATTGAGGCTTATGTGGAAACTTACAAAACACAAATATTGGAGGGAACTGTACAATAGGCACTTCCCGGCAGGACTCCGTGCCAAAGTCAAGATGATTTTGTGCACCAATGATTTTCTGTTGCGTGCTGCCTGTGATCAGCTGCCGATTGAGTGGTTACAAGGTGGACCATTACAGTAATGTGATGGGAAAAGCATGTCTTAATCCATGCAACTTGCATACTAAGACAGTACGAATCCTCTTATTTACTAGTTGCATATGAACTTTTCATATTTTGGAAACAGGTGTTGTACCAGAAACAACTGTACTTACCAAGCAATTGGAATTGCCTAGAATGAGTGACTCGGGAAGTAAAGTCAGAGACTAATGTGATGAACAATTTGGAAAAGGATGACAACCAGTCTTTGTGAGATCTCTGCCTGCAGGCAAGCATTGCGCTGGGCGCTTCCCATGCCGTGCCATAGGATCCCTCTAGTAGGTTTGGTACTTTGTCAATAGGCTTGGGCTTTATCTTTAGTATTTGAGGAGGGCCATGGGTGGTGTGTGCGTGTTTCATGGCCTCAACTGTTACACACCTTTCACGGGGTACAATACTTGTTCCAAGAAGTGGCCACCTGCCTGATCTCGCAAAGTGAGTAAGTAATAGAGCCCGGATGTGAATACTTGGCCTTTTACTAATATTCACCAATGCAGTATATACTGAACACAAAACAGAACAAAAGATAAGCCATTAATCTTTCCTCCCCTGTAGGTGGGGAGACTTCAAAAGGAGGCCTCCGTACTTGGATAATAGTCAGTGAAGAGCTCATTGCCCATGCATGGGCCACTGAAGCATAAGCATAGAAATAAATACACTTCAACTTCCTGAGAGTGAGTCAGTGAAGATTAGCCAACCATCTCTCTGATCAGACAATCGACTTGTCCACCCACCCCTACTCACAGCTCCTCAGGCTGAGCTTCGAAGATCTCGGGAGAGAGGGTGAGTGCGGGGACAGGTGTTCCCTCTCCTGCCTCAAGAAGGAAGGCAGAAGTATGGCTTAAACATGGTCCCAGCTGAGACGTGAGAAGAGGAATGTGAATGACTGTGTTTACATTTAGAATCACACTGGCAGCAAGTAGCACTAATATAATTATTGCAGATTAGTCGGGAGAAACAGAACTGGACATACTCAGTGACTCATTATTGTCTGCCGAACACAGGCCAGACGACGCTGTGTCAGAGAAATGAATGTTGCATGTGGGTTAACTAGGAAAAGGGCGGTAAGTAGATGGCGGCACCTGACTCACAGTTGTATGGCGACAAGACAAAAACTCACTCTAAACATTGCAGCAGGCGCAGTCAATTCATGAATTGTTTTACAATGTTAGATTTAATTGGTAAACTTGTTTTGGATTCCATAATCATACAGGCTTGATAAGTATATATCACTCATGAATCTAGGCTTATGTTTTTATGTACTTAAGTAGCAGTACCGAATCATTATAACTGGAGGTCTTCAAAAAGTTCCTCACTTTAATGTAGGTGTATATTATTCAAGTCTGAGGAAAACGTGGCCAAAGCAAACGGCCAGGGAAGGCCAAGGTTCAGTAAATATTTAGGAGATAGTGCTCAGCACACAACCATCAAGGTGATTGGAAGGAGACCAGGAATTTTATATTTTGTTATGTGATGGGTAGATTTTATGTAGGCAAATAACAGTACTATCATCTATATAGCACATAATATCATCTACTTCATAAGCAATGCGTCTTATGTCATACATCATATATGTTCTTTAGCATGTAATATATGTAATGACCCTGTAGATTTTCTTACCCAGAGAGAAGTGGGAGCAAGTGGAGTCAGGTGGTGGGAGCTCAGAGAGGAGACAGGAAGAGCTTTTCATAGAGATCCTGAGGGAGCAGGGCAAGGAAATTACGTGTTGGCTGCATCTTAAGGGGTGGCCTTATTTCAGAAAGCCTAGGTGGCTGTTACTGACTGGTTGTTCTTCTGTTTTGTTTCCCCCACTCTCAGTGTGCTGGGGCTGGTTCAGGCTGGGGCTCGCCCAGGGAGGTGGCCGCCAGAGCATGCCAGCCTGGGGCCTCCTGGTTTAATCACTGTAACATACATCACCTCCCCTTTGCAAATGTCAGGGTTAGTTTTTCCATTATAAAGTGAATTTATTATCTGTCTTAACTTACTACAGTCCTTCTAAAGGTACATTTCTATGCCAGTCAATGTGGGCTGGCTGAAAAGAGGGAGAAGGTGGCCTCTGCAGATGGGTCCCATCGAACATTCAAAACTGGAGCAGAAGTCCTGGTCTGCTCACAGGTGCTTTCTAATCCGCTTGTTAGAGTTGGGGATCACAGGAAGGACTTGGGGGGGGTAAGCTTAAATAAAAATAAAGCCACCTTTAATCTTTCTAATATAAGGCTCATGTTAGGCTTAAGGAATTAAAATTAGAAGAGGCAGTGTGGCATTCTAGAAAGAGAACAGGCTTGAAATTCATCGAGCATGGATTTGAACCCTGGGTCAGTCTCTCTTTCACACTGTGGATTTGGAGTATTTAATGTGCATAAGAATAATATGTGAAGGTGACGTGCTTGGCACAATGACGGGCCCATGATCGCTGTCCAAGGAGGGGGAGCTGTCGAGCTGATGGGCCCGTGGCAGAGTGCTGGTCCCCTGGTGGCTGGCCACTCAGTCTTTGCAACTGCGGTTCTTCTACCAAGGAGTTTCTGTCAACACCCTCACATGGGTATGTGGCCCTGCATCATTTGTATTAATTGGGACACAAGGACATATTGATTGATGATAATGATAACTAGCCTCATTTTTTTATCTGATCCTGAATATAAGCTATTTTAACTATCACCTATGTGTTTAAATAATTGATTTATTCTGCAATTTACATATTGGATGAAGAAAGTGTCCTCAGTGTATTTTGATGATTGAATTACTTGCCTTCATTTACTGATATAATTGTCATTGACAATATACAGATTTTCTCAACTAGTGTGCAAAAAAATAAATTGTGATATCAGTATAAATGTGTTTTTAAGAGAGCTTTATGAATTCCAAATTTTGTTTAGACATGAAAGGTCCTTGCTCACTTCTGATCTCCGATTGGCATCACCACACTGTCTTAGGGAGCTGTGACCTGCCCTGCTTCCTTCTATTTGTCCTACGGAGCTGGCCCCCTTGGGATATAAAGACAGAGCTTCGGCTGTGGCCAAAATCAATTCTGAGTCATAAAAGTCAACAGGTCACCTTAAACAGCAATTTTTTCTTCTTCCCGCCAGTCTACAAAACTATGGAAGATTGCAGTTGAACATTTTTCTCGGGCCATCCTAAGAGGTGTCACAGTGTCCTGCATTATGTATCATTCCAGTCAATCGGTTGCAGTCCTATCTGTCACTGCAAAGCTCACCCTTGGGAAAGAAAAATGTAGGTCAGGCCTGCTCCTATCACTTATACACAGTTGGCTTCTTTCAATGCGTGTTGCATATCTGGGAGGAGTGAGGCCCCCGTCTTGTGGAAGACGTGCCTCGGTGCCTCCATGGGTCTCTCTGATGCGGAAGGTCACTTTCGGGATGGAGATGAGCACCAATTAGACCATCTGAAAACAAAACGGCAACACAGTTTACTTCTTTAACACAAATCCTAGGATAATGTAAAATATCAATATTGAATCTCTTACGCATGGAATTCTTGACAAATATGTTTATTTTCCTTTTACAGATGAGCATAAACAGATGGCTCGTCATAATCCAATGAGATAAGTGTGTGTTTTCCTTCTGATGTTATGATTGTATTCCTATTACATGATTATATTTTTTTCAAGAGAGTAGGCACTGAACACAATCAAACATGAAGCATAAGCCTTAAGTTATGCAAACCCATAATAAAAATATGTTTGATTGGTCTCACAAAGAAATTTAATTCATCGTTCAGTCTATTTCCAGCATCATGGGAATAAAAGTGATAAATGTTCTTTCTGATGCACTCCTAGAGCATAGAAAATGACTATAAACATCTAATTACTTTTTAAACCAAATCTTCCTACTCTAAATATGTTTCCTGTTTTCAAACTTAAATTTCCACATAGCTTGATTATGCTAATTTGATTTTATATATAATATGTTAAAGAACGTGTAGGTTGACAGGATTTTCTAAAGAGAACGCACGCCTAGCTCTCCCTCTACATCTGGCACATGAGTAAGCCACAGATGAACATTTCAGAGTTCTTGCAAAATATAAAAATATTTAAGGGTTAAATGATTCAGCAACATCATTTGCACAATGAGAACAAAGAATAGTGTCATTAAATTTGACATGTGAACATTAATAAAATGATGGAAATCTGTGTAGTTTTAAACATTGAATCTCTAATGAAAGTAGCATTTTTCCCTGTATCATTATCAGTTTTCTGTAGTTAAGGGAAAGTATAAATATATATATATATATATATACACACACACACACACACACACACACACACACACATAAATGATCAATTATCAATTAAATAACCTATATAAGCTGAATGTAAACATGAATAAAGAACTAAGATATTCTTAGGATTTTTTACACTTATTTATTTATTTATTTTTAATTATTTTATTGTTGTTCAAGTACAGTTGTCTGCATTTACCCCCCACCACTCCTCCCCGACCCCAGCCATCCCCACCTCCCTCCCCTGATTCCACCCCTCCTTGATTTTGTCCATGTGTCTGTTATAGTTGTTCCCCGCTTCTCCCCCATTATTTCCTCCTACCTCCCCTCTGGTTACTGTCAGTTTGTTCTTTATTTCTATGTCTCTGGTTATATTTTGCTTGCTTGTTTGTTTTGTTGATTATGTTCCACTTAAAGGTGAGATCATATGGTATTTGTCTTTCACTGCCTGGCTTATTTTGCTTAGCATAATGCTCTCCAGTTCCATCCATGATGTTGCAAAGGGTAGGAGCTTCTTCTTTCTTTCTGCGGCATAGAATTCCATTGTGTAAATGTACCTTTTTTTTTTTTTGATCCATTCATTTACTTATGAGCATTTAGGTTGCTTCCTGCACTTGGCTATTATAAACTGTGCTGTTGTGAACATTGGGGTGCATAAGTTCTTTTGGATTGGTGTTTCAAGGTTCTTAGGATATAATCACAGCAGTAGAATTCCCAGGTCAAAAGGCAGTTCCATTTTTAGTTTTCTGAGGAAATTCCATGCTGTTTTCCACAGTGGCTGCACCAGTCTGCATTCCCACCAACAGTGCACTAGGGTTCCCTTTTCTCCTCATCCTCTCCAACACTTGTTTGTTGATTTGTTTATGATGGCCATTCTCACTGGTGTGAAGTGATATCTCATTGTGGTTTTAATTGCATCTGTCTGATGGCTAGTGATGCTGAGCATCTTTTCATATGTCTCTGGGTCGCGTCCTCTGTCCTCCTTGGAGAAATGTCTATTCAGGTCTTTTGCCCACTTATTAATTGGGTTTTTTGTCTCCCTGGATTGGAGTCATGTGAGTTCTTTATATATTTTGGAGATCAAACCCCTGTCTGAAAATTCTTTACATTTAAGACCCTTACAAGAGTGGCAATGTTGATCAATAATGAGAATATTTGAAGGAGTTATTTTTACAGTAAGATCACATGAGCTTAAAATTTCATGTTTTTATTGGTCATAGCTGGAAAAAAAAGGATTTTGTGGATTTTCACTCCTTGTGATTTGTTAAGTCAGGTTATTAACCCCTCAAATTTAAATGCTTTGTTTTAATTTAAATGCAAGTGTTTGCAAGTTTGAAGATCCTTTTTATGTATTAAAAGAATACAAAGACGACACAAACAGATCGACCTCCAGGAGCTCACCAGCCTTAAAGACCCAAGTGGGTACCTGTTGTTCGCAGCTTTCTCATTCTTTAGGGTAGATTACAGATGGTAGACTCTGTCTGCCTTTCCAGATTCCCCAGGTACGTCTGTGATCCCAGGAATCACGAGTCTTGAGACTACTGTTTAAGGCCACTGAGTATCTTTTGAAAGTTCATCATCATGAATCTGATACCTTTTATGTTATAAAGCATAATGTAAGGTTTGTGACACTTATTTTCTCCCCTGATGGTATATATCCTGGGTTTTAGTTATTGAACTTATATATTTAGAAATAAACACGTAAGTTCAATAGAAAAACAGTCACTCTTAAAAGAAGATATGTCAATAAGAAAATAAGAAGCCACAATTATGCTTCTAATGGCTTACATCATCCATAATATTGTAAAGGAGAAAATAAAAGGACACCGTAGACTTTTACTTTTTTTTTTCTTATGCACACTCAAAATGTCTGCTAGTGGTAAATTTTTACCTTACCATCTCCCTACTTTCTAACTTAAGAATATTGCACTTAGTCATCTCAAGCGAACTGAGGAACAAGTATATTTTATATATGAGTAAGACACAGAAGAAATCTTATCCAACTTTCCAGTTAATGCATTGAAAAACATAAAAAGTCTAAATTAGTGGACAAAGGTATCACTATGTATAAATAGGAAAACAATATAATCAAGTTGTTAGTTCCCCTAAAATGATTTATTAATTTAGCAATAGCTAGTCAAAAATATGTTATAGGACTTATATATACATTAACAAACCTATTAGAAAGTTCATATGAGAGGCCAAATGGTCAAGAACATCAAAAACAGCTTTGTATAAGAATAAAGCAGAATGACTTATCCTGGCAAATAACGAGATTAATTATCAAACTACATGTACTGAGGCAATATGTTAAAAAGTTTCAGAAGAAAGAAAGTGGACTTTTTATTTGTATTTCAACTCTGAAAGAAGATGAAGGGGATCATTTGTGACTTTCAAAACTCCATATATTGTCTCTAAATCATCTGCCGCTTGTTAATGTTTTTTGTTTTTGTTTTTCCATTGACTTAAAATCGTAATTCCATAATCTGGCCACCAGGTGTCACAGTAGCAGGCCCTGGCGTGATAGAGAGTTGCCTTCATCTTCAGCACAGATCAGACTTGAAGGTCTATTTTAGCCCCTGCTCTATTCCCATCTCTGGACACAATCTCTTCACATGTTTAACCAAATACCTACTTTTGATTATGTGTTTTCAATATTGTTTTCTAAGAAAAAAACTTAAAACTTTAGATGTTGAAAAATACTGGTTTCTTTAGTCACAGAAAGTAGGATACTCTGCATTTTCTTCAAGGAGGGTGTATCTACACACATACAACCTTCCTGATTATCCATGAAGATTTTAGAGTACGGTAGAAAAAAGTTAAAAAACTCTCCCCATTAGGGGGGATGTACTCATATGCACATATATGTTCTCTACAGATACATATATAGACACACGCACATATATACATAACCATATATGCCACTGCCTCATTGCCAATATGTTTCTTGCTTTGTTTCCCTTAAAACTAGCGGTTTTATTTTTCTTAATATATACAGGGTGGGGCTAAAGCAGGTTTACGGTTGTGAGTAGTTGAAACCAAAGCTTATTTTTGCATTATTTTTACTGATGATCATACTATTTTCCATGCAAACAGCTGAAAGCTGACTTTTGCCCACCCTGCACTCAATGAGTGGTGTGGGGAACCCCCAGTCTCGGAGCATGTACCGGAGATGGAGGGCCACTGGGCTGCCAGTTGTATTCTGTTCCTGACCCCTACGGGTTGTGCTCACTGCTTGCCATTTCACCACGCTGTGCCTTTTGGATTTATGCACATCTCAGTTTCTTTGAAATTCTTCAGTAAAGGTATTTAAAAGTGAGAAATAGGAAAATGGAATCTTATTTGTGAGGTCAAACTATGAAAACCTCATGTTATAGAAAATTGAATCTCTTTCTTTTCTTCTTTTTACTCACCTTCTAAGGATTTTGACTTTAGATGACTTCTTTTTACAAAACTCTATTCTTGGGTGAACTCCTGATTTCATACTTTGCCTGACTCTTGAAGGTTAGTGGGGGTTACTTGGAATGGCACCCTGCACACTCAGGCAGAATTCCCAGGGATTCAAATGAACTAGAATACTTCTCTGCACGCCCTGAGGCCCATGAAGCTTGTTAGATACCTTTCCGGAGTCAAGGTCAGAGTGGCATCTCTAACCCAGAAAGCAATCTTCCCAACATTTAACAAAAATGGAGAGAACACGCAGACACACAGGCACACTCGGGCACACCATTGTCAAAAGACAAGAAGGAAGCCTTGAAAGATGTGAAAGGAAAAAGACACTTTACCTATAGAAAAATAAGGATAAGAATTACAGAGGAATTTTTATCAGAAATAATGCAAGCAAAAAAAAAATTGAGTGAAAGGTTTACCGTGTTCAAGAAACATAAAAAACCCTCAACAACTTACAATGCTGTATTCAAAAGTTATCCTTCACATTGCAAAAAAAATAAATAAATAAATAAAGACTTTCTCAGGCAAATAAAAATGAGGAATTCATTGTCAGCAGACCTGCCTTTTGAGCAATGTTAAAAGAGTAGATTCCTGCAGAGAGAAATGTCCTAAGTTAGAATGTAATATTTACCTAAAGAAATGAAGCACTTCAGAGAAGAACTAAATGAAGGCAAAATAAAAGAACTAATTTTTCTTAGCTGTAGTTGATCTACAAAAGATTAGGGGCAGCTTGGCTACAGGCCATAATCTTCAGAGCGATGCTTCGGCCTGACTGTGGGCAGTTAGTGTACAAAGGCTTTAGCAGGCAAGCTTGGTGGGGAGGCTGGCTTTGTGCCGCCTTGGTCCCTACCAGGGCAGCGGCCTGGAGGTGGCCGCAGTCAGAGAACTCGCCTGTCCTGGCTGCCCCACCCCCCTACCTGCTTTTCTAGGCTGGTGCCTCTGTGCAGAGGCCATCTTGTAGGGAGGGCTGCGGGCTGAGGACTCTCAGGCATCTCTTCTGATCCCCTTATCTGGGGCCTTGAAGTCATTTCTTTTGATCTGACTCAATCCTCAGGCCCTCTGCTATCCAACCCTTCTCCTTCTCTCCTTCTCTGGGTCTGAACACTGTAGGAGCCTCTGGCTTGGAGCCCCCTGGCAGTGGGAAAGTCCTGTTATCCTAGCCGATCCCTCTGGTCTAGTTCCGTGAGGGAAAGTGCACCGTTGCTGGGCCAGATCCCCTCCCTCCAGGCCTGCTGTGTCTACCAGTGCGGCTCGTGAAGGAAGCACTCACTTACGTTCACACATTGTCTTAATTGGCCGGTTGGATAGCTGGCGGCTCACCATCTTGACAAGTACCAGTTTATTTAAAGTAAGATAGTCACAGTATATTGAGTGATACAGCACACTGGTAAGTGAAAGGAATGACAGCACTAGCCCAAGGGAAAAAGGGAGGAATTGGGGAAATCTCTGTTGTAAGTGACCCGCATCACATGTGAAGCAATATATTGGTATTTGAAAGTGGATTTAGATTAGCCTTAAAAGTATCTTGCAAACTCTAGGGCAACCACTAATTTTTTTTAAAGTAGCATTTATACTGTAAGAGAAGAGACAAAATATAATTATATAATCCTCAATAAAAAGCAGAGGATGCCTGAGAGGGGGAAAAGACCAAAAAAAAAAACAGAAAAAAAACAAAATGTGAGATATAGATAACAATTACAAATGGGATAGATAGTTGTCCAACTATATCAATAACTACTTTACATGCATGTGACTTAGGTGTGCCAAAGAAGGCTGAGATTGTCACATTGGGATAAAGGAAAGACAACCCAATGAAATGTCATCTACAAAAAAAACCCAACATTTAAAATATGGAGACGCAGATAGGATCACGGGGAAGGGATGGAGATGTAGGAGCCATGTTAACACTAACGAAACGAAAGCCTGCACATCAATATTAATTTCAGAGGAAGAAGACTTCAGAACAAGAAGGATTATCAGAGGTAATGAGTGGCATTCATGATGATAGAGGGGTCAATTTTCCAAGAAGACACAATAATCCTCAATGTGTATGAACTTCATATAGTAAGCATGAAAATAATGACAAAGAATGAACACCAAAATAATGTCAGAATAAATCAAAATAAACGAGGAAAAAGTATAGAACTGAAAGGAGAAATAGACAAATTCGCCATTGTGGTTCAAGATTTCAACACCCTCTGTCAGCTATTTATAAATCAAACAGGCAGGAAATCAGTAAGGATAAAGTTGACCTGAACAGCGGTATCAATCAACTTAATCTAATTGACATTTACAGATTACTGCACCTAGAAGCAGCAAAACACTCTTTCATTTCAGGTTCTCATGGGACACTTACCACATTTAATGTGTGGAGACTTCAGGGATGTTGGGATGGGGTGGAATGCATTTTGTGTGTGGAACGGACACGGATTTTGGGGGGCCAGGGCAGACTGCAGTGGGCAGAATCATGACCACTGAATCATAACAAAATAGCAATCATTGGGTGACTTTAAACAGAAGAAACTTATTGTTTCATAAGTCTGGAGGCTGAAAGTCTGAAATCGAATTGCCAGCAAGGCGTGCTGTCTCCGATGGCCCTGATGGAGAATCCCACCATGTCTCCTCCAGCTTCTGGCATTTGCGGGCAATCCTCCGCTCCTGGGCTCGGAGACGCCCCACTCCAGCCCCTTGGACACCTTCTGGTGCGCGTCCACGTCATCTTCCTTCTGCGCGTGACCGTGTCAGTGACCCAGTTCCTCCTTTTATAATGACGCCAGTTGTTTAGGATTAGGGCCTATTCTAAAGACCTCCGTTTAAATGAATTAATTACCTATGTAAAGATCCTGTTTCTGAACAAGCTCATCATTTGGTATGTTGGGGGGTTAGAGCTTCAACATACTTTTTGATGGGGCACCATTCAACTGCTAACACAAGGTTAATATTCAAATTCAATTTGTCATCTACATATCAGCAACAAAAATTGGAATTTGAGCTTAAAATACCACTTAAAGTAGCAGCAATCATGATACATATAGATGTAAATATTAGAAAAACTATGTAGGATTTATAAGCAGAAACCTAAGCAACGTTGAAAGAAGTCATCAGTAGGACTAAAAACAAAACAAAACAAAAACTGTACATTACCCCTGTACTCTAGTCTATAAAGTTGTTTTCACAGAGTGCAGGTTGACACTTGTGACTGGCAGTGCTCCTGGTGAACTCGGGCCTGGACGGATTGAGCAGACACGGGCCAGGTGGTAGGGTCTTGTTTTCTCATGCCGGGGGCAGGGTTCAGATCAGCAAGGTGAGGGAGCTGGAGTAATCCATGTGGTACCGGATTAGAGTTAGAGACGTCGGTACGAGCTCATGTTTAGCTTTATAGAGATGGGAATATTTTCTTACAGGCATTTGTTTATACTTATACATGGATGCTCTATCCAAATATATCTCCTGTGTTTGTTGGCTGAGCGCACCCAGAAGCAGGACACCTCAGTAGCGACCAACACTCCCGGCCCACACCTTGGCTTCTAACGTCCTGCGATACTAAAGGAACAGAGGCCTCTTGGGAGAATGCCTGAGGGCAGAGCTGGGGCAGGAGGCGCACAGGGTGAGTCTGGAACATCTTGCAGTGCCAGAAAATATAAACGTGCTTGAGAAACCTCACACTGTGTGAGTGAGGTGTGTCAAGGGGACATGGGAGCCACATGAAAGGACCCCCGATGGCCAGATCTGAAACAGTTGGAGCAACACAATAAATGAAATGGTATTATGTTATAATTCGAAGTCTACAATTCATGTCTGTGGTCTATACTGCTATAAATAAATAATTGAATAAGTGAATATATGGGAGACAACAGACAAAACTCTCTTGCATTAAGAACCCCAGGTATTTTATGTAGCATACTCCCCCTCAAGGAGGTGGACTGCTATCCCCACTTCTTAACTGTGGACGGCACATTGTGGGAAGGGGGAGTGGGGGAGATTCGTTTTCAGTAGAGGAACCTCAGGTAGATGGTCAAGGTCGTTTTTAACAGTGGTGAGTCATGTTGATGGTTTGTTCTCTTGATACAATGTGCTGAGAAGGGCACTTTGCCTCTGTGGCCTTCCCCAGGAAACCCAGACTCCAGTGTATCCATGAGAAACATATCAGGCCGATCCCAATGCGGTGACTTTCTAAAAAAATACCTGACCTGTCCTCACAGCCGTCAAGACCATCGAAACAAGGAAAGCCTGAGAAGCCGTCACAGACAAGAGGGGCCTAAGGAGACGTGACAACTAACTGTAATGTGTTACCTTAGGAGGGCCCTAGAACAGAAAAAGGACGATAAAAATAGAATAATGTTAGTTCATCAGTTTTGGAAAATGTGCCATGACCTGCAAGCTATTCATAATAAGGAAACTTGAAGGGGTATGTGGGACTCCTTGTAATATTTTTGCAATGTTTCTATAAATCTGAAACACTTCCAAAACAAAACACTAATTTAAAAGCACACACACACATACTAAAGAACAGCCATACTATATATCTCTGTAGATAGAGAAATAAAACCAGCTGACGTTTTGATTCGCATGCCATGGTTCTAATTCTTCTGCAACAGAGTGAAGAGTACAAAGTTTTCCTGAAAACAGAGGAACAAAGAGGAAAGGAGAGCCGTGTGCAGGAGAAAAACAGCACAACCTCCAGGCAGCTCTTCGGGGCTCCACCCACCATTGTTCTCTTTCCACCGAGTTAAATTTCACTTTCTCACTAGGGCTGTGTTTCCTCCCTGTAAACACTGCCATCAAGGAAATGCATGTAAATCCTTTGAAATAGGACCTAACCTGAAGTCAATGAGCATTATGTGGCCGCAATTGTAATTATTAAAGAGATTAAAATCATTCTACCAAGTAAATGCCTGTAATTGCGGTATGATGGTGGTGTACATAATCACAATGCAGGATGTAAAATTCAGGGTAAATATTGGTCTCAGTCAATTTCATAATGTAACCAACTCAAATGAACGTTAGCTTTTGGAATCCCACCCCTTTGTGACTTTATCTTGAAAATTTGTTCTCAGGGTTTTCAAGTTAAAGGGGCTGTTGTTTCTGTCGGGCAGACTGGATTAGAACAACCTGAGTTGGGGGAGGAAACGTCCTCAGGACAGGTTTTATGAGGTCTGAGCCTGTATATTGCTAACTCCCAAGAGATAAGGAGCCTTATTTTCATGGCCATGTCCAATATTTGTAGGGGAAAATCCTGTTCCATGGGATTTGAGGAAAACGAGGAGGAAAAGAGGAAGAAGACAGAAGAAAGGCAGAGTGGCGAGAGTAGGAAAGAAGGGAATAAAGGAAGAGAGAAAAAGAGAACAATAAGAGAACAACCATGTGGTCAAATGTGGAGAGAAAAGAACATTTGCTTCTTTAAGCAGGATCTGTCCTCATCAGGGAATTATTAGAGCATATATGTCCATGTGTGAAGATGCACAACCCAAAGAACGTAAATCAGAAGTAAGGTGTTGATTGCTTTTGGAATAGTCCTAAAAATAATACATGATAGCCTGAAATAAAAGATTTACTGAAGCGAAAAAGGGAGATGACAGCCCGCAAAGTGTTGATTGGCCAGCACGTCCCCTCGGCGGGCACACGGTGCGGGTCATCTAGAGAAAACCTCTGCGCACCTGCACGCAGTGCTTGACTTCTTCCAGAAGTATAGCTTGCCTTCATTTTGTACTTTTTATTACTGCTTATATTTTACCGCAGGGTTTTTGTGGGCTTTCTAAGGACTGAATTTTAAATTAAAGAATGCACTGGAGAAGAAAGTGCATCATTCTCTTAGCTAATAAAATGCTTTCAGATCCTCCCCCCTCTCCGAGCCGAGAGACGGCTTTAGAGCACATGGTCTTACCAGAAACCACAGGTAATAACAGAAGTGAGAGGGTAATCATGAAAAATGCTTCCATTCCTTTTTCCAAGCTTCTTTTTAGTAAATGTAGTGAAAAAAGAAAGAAAAGAGAAAAAAAAGACCTGTTATTTTGATTCGCGGGCCCTGTTCCTTCAGAAACCATTTTATGCATTTACTGTTTTGAACCCATTTTTTTTCTAGGAGAGACAACTCTTTTGAAATAAGTTGTTATTGCCAAAGGAAAAAATTGGTTTGTTTATATTATTTTTAAATAGAATGACTCTTTCACTGTATGTGATCACCAATAGTAACAGAGGAACTCTGGAAAAGTGTGGTCTGGGAAAGGTTAATTAATGTATGTTTCCAAGAAGGATAAAATGATCATAAAAAATCACCATTATTAGCTTTTTCCCATTAAGTATTATGATAACATATTTCTTCAGACTTAAGAAAACATATATAAGTAGGTAAAAATTAACAATAATTTGGGATAAGTAAATGTATAGAATCCATTTTACTTACTTTGTGTGCTTGCTATATGTTGCTAATTTAAGACCCAGAATTTTTTGTCTTACTAACTAGAAAAAGTTAAGTTTAATGAACCGATAAATTCATTAAATCTATCTGTGCATTTGTGTGTAGGAAGTATCATGAGGAGGAGCTCGCTAAGCCTATTTTTCTGCAACTGTCTGCATTGCATTACGTCTGCATGGCCCGTGTGATTGGTCATAAAGAATGCCTCGACTATTCAAAGAGACTTGCTTATTGGAATTGATTTGTAAAGAACAAGATTATCTTTTGAAAATCAGGTGGAGAAGAATTATATAAATCATTGGCTCAATTAATGTCTTAATATTGTTTGTTTTTTTCTAATTATATATCACTAATTTTATTGTTTTTAACTTTAGTGTATTCTAATCAAAACAATCAAAATTCTGTTGCTGAAGATATTTGGCTCAATATTTTTTCTGATAAAAGTTTATGTGTGGAAATCATTTTTTAAAATATTATATATTTTGCCCCAGCTGGCGTAGCTCAGTGGATTGAGCGTGGGCTGTGAACCAGGCATCGCAGGTTCGATTCCCAGTCAGAGCACATGCCTAAGTTGCAGGCCATGTCCCCCAGCAACCTCACATTGATGTTTCTCTCTCTCTCTCTCCCTTTCCCTTCCCTCTCTAAAAATAAATAAATAAAATCTTTAAAAAATATTATATATTTTTTAATTACCATTTAGTCCCCTATACACTCTCCCCCCAGGAGTCACCACACCGATGCCCACGTCCATGAGTTCTTTTTCCTTTTAGCTGAATCCCTCCCCCCTCTACCCTCCCCCTCCCCCAGCTGTCATCTGCTCTCCATCTACGAGTCTGTCTCTGTTTTGCTTGCTGGTTCAGTTTGTTCGCTAGATTCCACAGATGAGTAAAATCATGTGACACTTGTCTTTCTCTGACTGGCTTATTGCACTTAGAATAATATTCTCCAGGTCCACTCATACTGTCTGGAAAGGGTAGATTTTTCTTCTTTGTTAAGGCCAAGTAGAATTCCATTGTGAAATGTCCCATAGTTGTTTTATTCACTCATTTACTGATGGACACTTGGGCTGCTTCCACATCTTGGCGATGTAAATAATGCTCCAGTGAACATAGGGGTGCTTATGTTCTTTGGAATTAGTGTTTTGGGTTCCCTTGGGTATATTCCCAGAAGTGGGATTGCTGGGTCAAAAGGCAGATCCATTTCTAATTTTTCTGAGGTATCTCCATACTGCTTTCCACAGTGGCTTCACAAGTCTGCATTCCCACTGACAGTGGCAGAAGGTTCCTTTTTCTCCACTTCCTGGCCAACACTTGTCCTTTGTTTATATAGCACTATCAAAATAATAGTTTCATTTCTTCACTGGACAATATAAGTTCTGAATTACTTCCATTATCTTTTATTGGCATTTAAATGTAATTAAATAATAATTAAATATTTATAGGAACTTTTAAAAGTTGTAGAATGAATCAGAGCTATAATATTAAACAGCATTTTTAAATGCCTACCTTATATTAATACTGATGAGAACCAGCTTTCATACGGCAAAGTGTGCTAAAGCCTAATTTTCAGCACTAGTCATATAAACAACACAAAATGCCATCTCACTTAAAGCCTCATGTTGAGACTATCTGGGCAAACCAAGCAGAGCAAGAGTAAATCAGTTCAGCTTTGAATGTATTAAAGTTCAGGTCTCCAAACTGGAGTTTCATTAGTGTTTAATCATTTGTGAGGAAAACCATGCTAACAGACAGAAGTGAAGGAATTCTTCTGGAGAAGGGCCTTTCTATCCTCAGAACATTTACTACTTCATCTCTGACAAAAATATAATTACCATTGGTGAGGAAGTCTAATTAGACTAGATAATTCAGGTAAAAGATTAAGTTTTCATAAGTTCTCCCGACTGTGCTTTGAAAGCTAAAGCACGTGGCTTTATGCACACTGAGGAAGAATAAAGCCAGAGGGAAAGCCAAGATGTGGCAAGGAGCAGCCCCCAAGACTGACCGGAGTGGGGTCGGGCCGGGCCGAGGACCCCCAAAGCCCGAAGCCCAGCCGGGCCTTCACGGAGGACCGGTGTGGTGCATTGTGATGCGGAGACGAAGGGGCCAGTGGGTGCGATGGAGCACAAGTCTCAGGGACGTTTGAGTTCTGTCTAGGGCGCAACCCCTTTCATCACCACCCACCGCAGTGATAATGATAATTACTATTACCGTCTTTATGGCTCTTCCGGCGTTTTCGTGCTAGGCCTCGTGAAAAGCCACGACTTACATTCAGTGATTGTTTCCTTTTCCTGATGGATAAAAGAGGATGTGAAAGGTGTGATGCTCAGTGATGGAGCAGGGAGTTGGTACCAGGCAGAACGGCTCCAGAGCCCACGTTCATGGACACCAGGCCTCTCATAGTTACAGATGCAAAAGAAGTTCTTGAGAGGAATATTTACACAGAAAACAACAGTGAAATCAGTCAAAACAACACACTATCTCCATAAAGTGCTGTGTCCCACGCCCCAGCAGGAACTTCGATAATTTACTCGATCTCTGTGGGGCAAGTTCAGTCTGACTGGCTTCGACCAAGGGCACGAGGGTCTGTCATTCACGGGCTCTCACATCAAGTTGAATTTGTGAGCATGATAGGAAACCTGCATCAGTCAGACCTGCAGCAGGGGAGTCTCACCCCTGCCAGTCACTCTGATTCTGAAGCTGTGCTTAGCTGTTGCATTCGTTTCTGCAAAACATTTTTATTTTTAGATAAAACGTGCTGAAGGAAGGACGGCAGGGATTATCATTTCTCATGTAAAGATCTACAGTTTTCAATCAGCCGATATGTCAAAGTATAGTGAAAAACCAAAGCCGAATGCCAAAACTGTTTCCACAATTGGCAGTGATAAGTTCCATTACTTAAAAAGTCAATCTGAGCCAAAAATCAGTTATTCTTTTTGCTAGGAAGCTAATAACACATATTTGATTCAGACAGGTACATAGTTCACTCACTATCAACACATACGACCTCTCCTTTGCATCAAATACAAAAATGGTGCAACAAAAGCCAAAACCAAAATACTGGCATGCTGTTTATGTGCAGTGGAGGCACACTTACTCGTAACATTCGGATATGATTAACCGTGACCTTCATTAAAAACTGGGAATTCCTATGGACCCAGGTCAACATCTGTGCAGAAGGAAAGATTTCCCAAGAACACAGTAGGTCCGTGATGACAGGGCCATGGAAGCAGAGGGCTGTGTTCCTCTGACGCTTTTACCCTGATCTCCTGTTTCACGGAGCAGCTGGACCGAGGGGAGCTCACTGGGTTACGTGGTGTCACACACACTCCCAGTGCATACTTCTGGAAAAAAATCGAAGGGCGAAAGATTCCTGCAGTGGAACGTTCAGGTGTTCACGATGTTCCCGACTTTGCATACTGACTTCATTTCGTGGGGAAGCCTGCTTGTTTGCCCCCATTTCCCTTCTTTGTCTCTCTAACATTTCAATTTCTCCAGAGAGAAAGTTGATGTAATGCTGTTTTGTCACAATATCTAAGTTTGGTGAATGTGTTTTCTTTTTAATTTTATTGTTCAATTCTGCCCTTTCCTCTGGGCTGGAGAAGACTGTCTGTCACCAAGAAACTCCCGTCTTCAACACCCGTCAAATGTCACCTTCTCTGAATTCCCACCCGCATTTCCCTCGTGAGATTTGGTTGCTGGCTCTGTTTTCCCATTATTTTATTTACATAAGCTTAATGACTGTCATTAAATTAATTACATGTAATTAATTTTGACATATTTTCCTTCTGTTTATAATGGTGGATCTGATGCCTTGAAAATATCAGGTTCTCAATAAATGTTGCCCTCATGACAGACGTTTACAGTGCAGACACCCATTTTCCTCCCATGTCTGAGGGTGGGGCCCCCAGTAACCCTAACAACCCTGGCAGCTTTGCTCACTCTGAGTAGCTGTCGCCAGAACCACTGAGAACCGTGGGTTCAATTCCATAGGGAAATATATAAAACTTCAGCTGGTAGTTCCGAATGCTTTATGGCCCTGAAGTACTTTGTATTGCATATTTGTCTATAGATACTTTTGTACTGTTAGCATAATTAATCCTAATGTTGCCAGATTCATCATTATGTATAAATCTTTAAACTTCCTCATACTTCAGCCTAACCACAAAAGCAACAAAATGTAATTTTTTGACATTTATGATTAGGATTATAGTATTTGATAATTTCTTTTATTTATCAGAAAATATAAAGAAAACAGTCATTAAATATGACTATTTGTTTCTAAAATAAAGTAAAATAAAAGCTATCTAAGAAAGTTTCCAATACAGAGATGATTGTTTTGATGCACTCTGTTGTATAGAGAATTTTTTTTTTTGCCCCAAGGGTGGCCTTCCAATTTGTATACTTTTGAGAAAAATATTCATTGAATGGTCTTTTTTAGCAATTACATTTATCTAATGCCTTTATCTGTGTAATTTTACCCTTCTTTACTTGAGTTATTTGATTGCGCTCTCATTAGACATCATATCAGCAGTGGAGATTTTTGCGTCAATGTCCTGGACTCAGGCTACTTTGAATAAGTAATTTGTCCCTTATGCAAATAGTCACTTTAGCTTGGGAAAAAATTGTAAGTATTTATCAAAATAATGGTGGTAATTTGTGGTAATAGCTAACAATTAAAAAGATAACATAGCATAGAATGGAGCTGGCCAATTTGTTTATTATTCATTTAAAAATGCATGCATTCTTTTGAATTAAAGCCAGTCTACATCCTGAAATATCTGTACCAAAAGTAAGTAAGCCCCCCAAATATACAATAACATGTAAAAGAGATAACATTTCTTATGGGTAATGAATAGTGTATTGAAGTTAATAATTTGAAATAAATAGTAAATATTATTCTTTCTTCAATAAACCCTAACAAAATGGTAGAAAAGGAATCAAATGAAGAGGCAGGAACCCAATAAGCTTAAAAAAATGAAAGAGAAGGCCAAAGAAGCCAAGTAATGTGAACAAAATTTTGAAGCTGGGCACTAGAGGGATGTATGATACCCGATTAAACAGAAGTGGGGAAAATACAATTCTAAGCCTGTTGGAGGCGGTTTTAAGAAGGAAGTCACTTCCCACTCAGATCCTTAAAGTATGTCAGGAAGTACTGATGTCTATCTCCTATTCTGGGCTACGATAAGCTAAAATAAATTACCTTGAGAATGGTAAGATAAGCACTTAGACCTTCTGTACCTCACTTCGCCTCTATTGCACAGCCAAGAAAATATATTTTTCTTCTGAGCAGAAAACAAAGTTAAACATACTCAGATTAGGATGAAATCAAAAGCTTGAAATTCGGGAAACCAGGGTTAGATTCAGATGAGGTGCCGATAAAAACCGGAGCATTAAATAGAAATGTGTCCACTCGGGCGGTGAGACTCTGCAGGCGTCGCCTCCTCCTGTTCTCGGAGTGCTGCCACCGAGGTGGGAAGTGCCCACCTCGGCTCTCGAGGCACAAACAGACGTGATTCCCTTCCAGGGACACCGTAGGCTTCCAGGGAAATAATAAGAGACAGACAATTGCGTTTTCCACAATGAAAATATAAGATCTCATTACACAAGGAAAAAAATTGCAACTCTGTGTGGCAAAGGATGTTACCTAGACTTCTGTGGTGAACATTTCACAGTATATTCATATTTTGATCATTATGTTATACACTCGAAACTAATACAAGGTTCTATGTCAATTATGTGACAATAAAATAAATATTTTATATATTATATTTTACATATATGTAGTTACTAAAAAAGATCTCAACAACCTTTATATGAGACATGAGAGGATAAAAGCATAAATGCATGTCTTGGGCAAGGTATTTTTTAATGAGTCTACAAAGAAAATAAGCCCACATGAGTTCTATTAATAATTCTAAAGCGAACCTGGTGGGTCTGCATTCCAGTTTGCACACAACTCCCGTCTGCGCCACTGATCTAAATATATGAACTTTTCTCACTTTAGTATTAATCATTTACTCGTTTCTTTATACCTTTTACCCTAAATAATGTATCTAAGTCCTGCCTGTTTTGGTACCGGGTGGAGCGAGGGGGGAGAGTGGGACAACTGTAATAGCATACTCAGTAAAATGTACTGAAAAAGGGAGTGAATTGCTTTTCACTCTCAACCTTTTGTGAGTCTGGGTGTGCACGTGCTAGTGCGCCCTATTCACTGCCGCTGCTGCGCACAACCAACTTTCCTTTTCATCGCCACGCCAGTCCGCTGTAGGAAAACCCGGTGATTTATCTACTTTGTTCCATACTTGATTTCATTGTTTTCAGTTATTCCACTCTGAACACTTGTTATGTGTCTCCTGGTGCTGATGTGCAAAAATTTCCCTAGGGTACTTATGTAAGAGGACAAATTCTGTTTGATGGGAAAACACTCCTTCAAATTTACTAGATAATGAAAAACTGTCTACAGTCTTTGTACAAATCTGAATCCTCCCATGGGAGGGTAGGAATAACATAAGAAATTTTTTCCTCCAAATACTGGCTGGTACCTAGTTTGACAGACTCTTACCTGTTTTGCCAATTTAATACGTGTGCAATAGTTTCACCTGCAGTTTTAATTTGCATTCCTCTGGTTACTAATTAGCTTAAGCATACCTTTATGTGTTTCAGTGACCATTTGCATACTGTATTTTATGAACTTTCTAGTCAAGTGTGCTGACTGCTTTTCTGTAGAGTTTCCGACTTTTTCTCACTGATTGATGGCATGCTACATCTATTTTGAATCAGCATTCATAATAGGGATCAGCAGCTTTTTCTATATTGGTCTAAAGAGTACATACTTCAGGCTTGGTGGCCAAAAGGCAAAATCAAGGATAATAGATGGTTAGCTCCATTAAAAGATTTAAAAATTTTCCTCTAAGTTTTTGGTGATGAAATGTAAATACAAATAATAATATTTGAGTCCTGTTATTTTTTGTGATACACATTACAGTGGGAAGGATGGAATTCTTTCCCTGGGGACAGCGTCTCACTGCCCCTGTGGAAGTCCGACGTGAGGACATAGCCTGCTAAAACAGCCCCGAACACTCTCGGACATGACTCCCCGAAAGCAAGCCATGCATGGCGTGCTTTCCACAGTTTGGCAGAGGACAGCTGTGGGCTCACCTCGGATAGCAAAATCTGCTTTCCACTGAGCAGTTTCTCTCCGTAGCTAGGTGCATCATTCCCTGATTTACCCAAGTTAGCGACGGGGCAGTCAGCTCTGCGACCTGCCCGTCCCCACCCCTCTCTCTCACCCAGGCAGTCATGTCATGCCGCTCAGTGTTCTTCCCAGGGATTTCTGAGGGCAGTTCTTTCTTCTTCATCCTTAGTCTGATGTTGTACCACGGCCACTCACCGCAGTACTCCGGGATGGCTCTGCAGGCTCTCCAGCCTCCCGTTGAGTACCTTTGACCTCACCCTCTCTGTGGGGAGCATAATTATTCTGAATTCACTGCAGGCTTGACCAGGCTGTGCTCTTGCTTACATATTTAGGTGAGGAAATCCATACTCCATGGCAGAGTGTGTAGAACCTTGTCTGGTCGAGTCCTTGTCCACTCGTCCAGACACAACTCCTGTATGTATTAGGTTCCCGCACCATCCAACTCCCTGAGTACAATTCACATGGCTCAGTCCTCTCGTCCGGTTTTCTAACTTTGCTCCTGTGACTTAGGACCAGAAATACTCGACTGCCACACCTTCTCCTGGTAATTACCTGTCTTCCAGTGACTCTTTAAAATTCAGATCATGCTCTACCGCCTCCAGGGAAGTGAGCCGACTCCAGTTTGCTTTACTGGATTCCCCAACCACACTGCCGCCTGTGTGTGTCGGAGGCGTTGCCGCGCCCACGCACGCTGTGAAACTGGTGGGCCAGGACAGTCGCTGACATGGAGGCGTTCACAGGGCCCGTTGTGGTGTCTTAGACCCAGCAAAGCTGAACAAATATCTATTGAGCTAAGATCAGCTGGGCTGAGCCTGAGAGTAAGTGTTTGTTAAGATGATGCATACAGTCAGGTTCTACCTGCACACTGTAAAACAGATCTGCTTATAAATTTTTCACTATGTAACAGATTTTAGTCATTTTATACAAGGCTTCCTGTTTCTCCAGGGAATTCTCCCGCTCTCCAGGTCTCCCACTGCATTTTTTTTCCTTATTAAATAAAAGAGAACGTTTTCCTCCTCTTAGGTCATGTAGGTTAGGAAACTGGAGACCTCAGAGGAGAGAGGGGAGGGAATTTCAGGGGAAAAGGGAAAGGGTTTGCAGGAACAAGTATAAAAGACACATGGACAATAACAAGGAGGGGTGGAAATGGGAGGCAGGTGGGGAGGGCTGGGGGGTGGATTGGGATGGGAGTAAAAGGCAGAAACTGTACTTGAACGATTAAAATAAAAAAATAAAATGGATGAAACATGAAATTTAAGGAAGACTTGATGTATAAATCTCACTTTTAAGCCACCTCTTTGGTTGTCACAAAACACTGAAACTTGCTTTAATAAAACTGCCAAACCAAAAAAAAAATTGGAGACCTCACTTCAAAACTGTCTTTTTCAATAGAAGATTGTTTTCAGTGCTTCATCGTGGCACCTTTCCCATCAAAGTGCTTCCTGACAGTCGTCAGCTTTTTGCAACACTCTCCAAGCAACGAACTTGACCTATAATGTCTCGTCCAAGTCACAACAGTTTCTGTTAAAAAGTTAAAAAAAGGTTCCCATTTGATATTTATCATATGATTAATCCAATTGAAAGTCATTTGACATTTTTCCTGCCCATCTAGATATTCAAAAGAGGAGCCTGGATAGGACAAAACCAAATTATCCCCAGGTGACATGTTATGAAGAGCTCCAAAGATGGCCCGGGACCAAAGGTGACATTGTTTCTGCTTTGAAGACATGGCAGACCCACAGGGAAGTCTTCTGACAGTAATCAAGTGCACCGTCCTTGCAATGCACCTCTAAGCAAACGGGTGTTAGGATGCAAACGGGTGTTAGGATGCAAACAACCACACTTCACATGTTTTTCACAATGTTCTTCTGTTTCCTCTGTGCTGGCGAAAGTGCTTTCATGCTTATTACTCCGCTTCACACAAAGGCCGAGCTGTGAGATCCTTCCTTTGGTAGTGTTTTGCAGAAAGAACTTCCTAGAAGGTTATTGAAGGCAAAAGCAGGTAAGTGGACATACCCCAAAAGAAAATCCAATTGATAAAAATGATGCATTCTTAGTTTGTTAAAATGGTCTAATAAAGAAGTTCAGCAGTGAGGAAGACGGTAAGTGTCTTGACCGAATGACCACATTTTCTGGACAAACCACCTGCCTTGATGTCACCAGTGCTCCGACTGAAGCGTCTTGGTTGACCCCCACCACCTGCTTCTTATCTCAACTCTTTTTTTTCTATGTACTTTTCTCAGCTGCAGGTGCGGGGGAAAACACAAGCTAGAACATCACGCCATTCTTCACGATAAAAACATTACTTTTGAAGCATAGATTTCTGACATCTCTAATAATCTTCTATGTTACTAACAAGGCCTTGATAACAGGTTCTGACAGCCAGACATTTCATGCCCATTCAGGGGAGATTCCACTGTAGTTGCCATAGCAAATAGTGGCTTTGATATTCACGGCCGGGCTGTGAATTTGTCATACTTCGATTCTTTTTTATTTTAGGCAAAGCATGTTATGTTTCGAGTGTCCTACAGATGATACACAATTATCTTTGACTGTGTGTAGGAGACAATAAAAACAAAAGCATAACAAAATGTCAAATGCATTCATGTGATTCTAACAATTAATTGTGCCCTGCCTACACACACAAACAGCAAAGCAAAGAGGATGTTCCATTTCAGTTGGGAAGAAACAAATCAAGCAATTTATGGGAAATGCCTATTTGGAGCCATATTTGAAAGTAATATAAGGATGAAAAGTTCTTCTAAATCTGTTTCACCCAATGTCTAGAAAAATGCCTGCCATTTAGTAGACAATAAATATTTTAAAAAATTAATCAATACACAGGAGAATCCTATCAAGGTCTAAGACTCAGCCTTGTAGCAATGATTATTTGTTATCTCTCTCTGTGTGTGTCTGGCATAGAAATAATATTCTCCCCTTTAATATTCTACATTGGTGGTGATGAGCTGGCTACCAGGATTCTGGAAATTGCATACTAAAAAAAAGGCGGTAGGTCCCACCAGCCAAGAATCAGGGTTTGGGTTAATCCTTCCATTTTCAGTAGACATCCTGTCTACACCTTGTGTCAAATGTTTTGAGCATACAGCCTAAGAGTTTAAGCACTGATTTCATTCCAACCTTATTTTGAGGTGAGGGGGTAAGAGTTTTATGGCTAAGTGGAATATGGTAAAACAATCTGGATGTTTCATGTATATGTTCATGCCAGGCACCTACCTTTTATCTCTTTTATTATTGTTTTTATTTATAGTGCTTTAGAAAGATATCCAGATAACATGCATGCATCCGTTTCACTAAGTTTAATCAGAATATACCATTATTGATATGTGGTATATCAAGAATATTCCATTTTGATATGTGAATATATTTGAATTGCCTCAGCAGAGCAAGCAACGTGGCTGTTACACATTTTGAGAGATAAGCAAAGGCAGCGTTAGAACAGACCTTGACAATCGCTGGCTTTAGGGCTCCTCACACTTTGCCAAGTCTCTCCTCCAGGCTTCACTCCAATTCATAAGCAATCCAGGAGGAAGTCTTTGAAAGAATGTGCCCCAACCCTGCATACATGGAGTTGCATAGAGTAATAGAAATACATATTTCTATTCTGGTAGAAGGTGATGGGATTTTAGGAGAACTTGTTTTTTAAAAGTTAGTGGCTTTCCTTCTTTAGTGAGTGTTAGGACTGTAGAAAGCAATTTGTGTTAGAGAATTCAGAGTGAAGCAATCTTCCTCAAAATTGCTTGTGTTCCTCAAAAGGCTGATGAAGAGCAGCGCTGGGGAAGGGAGAACCAGGAGGAACCGGAGCCCAGGGGTTGGAACGAGTCAATATGAAAAGACAGAGGGAGGCCACACAGTCTGGTGAATATTGCATTGAACTAGCAAAGTTATGCCTTCACCATAAGAAAAACAAAACAAAGCAAAAACACTGCTCCAACAAAAACTGGCGGGTGACTTGGAAAATGGAAACTACGGCTCCAATTTAAGAAGTTAATGTTATGTTAGATGTTAAATATATGTCTTCAAATTATTTCCCAAACTAGTATGTTTGGGCAGATTGCATATGTAGGCCAAAGAAAGCTGAAGCTATAGAAATTGGGGCAGAAATTTGATAGAAATAGTAAAAAGTTTCCCTGAATTTGTATAAAACAGCAGATTTCCATTTGGGGGACGCGAGGCATGATTTTCCTGTTTACCCAGCAGGGAAGTGACATAATTACAGGAGTGATGAAAGGAGAATTTGATCTGAAGAGAAACAGAGCACATAATGAGAGGGTTACTTAGGCCTCATTCATGATGTCACAAATTAATTAGATGGGGATGTGTCCCAAGAGCAAAAACACAATGTTGGGCATGTATAAGAGGCACTCCCAGGCCACGACTCTGCTCTTTACTCTATGGTTGTGGGCAATAATTGATGACTTAGAAACTGCCGTTTGTGAAGACTTGTATATTAAAAAAAACAAATTTATATGCTTTTCTATCACAAGCGGGACACAAAGGACCCCATTGGGTTTATCTGTTGTTATTGTTTCTCTTTCTCTCTTTACTCAGGAGAGAGTTTAGCAGCAGCTTCCAGACATGGGTAGAAACCAAGAACCATCAGGCCCAACCAGATGAACCTGTTGTAGGAACAAAATTGATCTCTTTTAACAAGTCCCTCGAGTTTTTGAACAATTTTCAGCAACATAATCTCAAGAGTGTGGTAATGGAATTCCTACACATAAGAAATGTGGTTATCGGAGAGAGTACTTAGAAAAGTAAGAGGCATACGATCATATTTCCACCCTGTGTTTGTAGATTATTTTATATTACTTAGATTCAATAGAGCAGCATTCTGGATTCACTAGACCCATATAAACATAGAAAATGTTTTCTGTCAAAAAAGTACTTTTAAGACCCTGCTAAAGTACATATTGAAACTATTGAAGAAATATATTTTTTCTATAAAAGCAGAATCTGATGGTCATACTACTCATAATAATCTCAAGCCAGTAAAATTGAAATCACCTGGAAAATATTGGCAATTAATACTAAATATTCTCTCATTATCAGGCACAGTGCCATGTCTTCAAAATCCCAGTGATGAAGGTACTATAATTCTTCTAATTTCCACTTTAGGAAACGGAGGCTTAATGAGTCTCAAGGTTTGTTTCTGGTTATAAAACTAGTAAGTGCAGCTCTTTGACCTACACTCCACTTGACTGGTTACAAAACAAAAAGACTTTAAACACATGTAGGACACAGGTGGCAAACACAAGGCCCGCGGGCCGAACCCGGCCCTCCACTTTGTTTCATCTGGCCTAGCACCTTGTTTCTACCCAGCGGCAGTGCCGAGCTCCTTGCCCCTAGTTAAGGAGTAGTTACATGTGCACAGTCCTAAAATTATATTTGGCCCTTTAAAGGCAGCCGAGGGGCTGTTGTGGTCCCCGGTGAATGTGAGTTTGACACTCCTGATAGGCATTGGCAAACATTTGCTACAAAGGGCCAAACTCTAAATCTCCTAGGATGTGCTGGCCATGTGGTCCATGTCACATGAGCTCAGCAACTGTGGAGAGAAAGCAGCGTGGACAACGCATAGAGGAGAGAGCGTCTTCCTCGAACAGTCCGCCGACAAGAGGCTGTGGCGGGGGGTGTGGGAAGGTGTGACAGGACCGAGGCCACCGCTTGCCGGCCTCTGCGTTGCAGGGTCACGACTCTTTTTCTGGTCCTAGTTCAGATCTGACATAATAAAATATCCTTATGTTGTCTCTATGAAGAAAAAGTGAAAGTAAAAATTATTACCTGGTGACATCAAGATATGTAGGAAAGCAAATGGTAATTTGAGACAAAAGAAAATGGACTTTGGTATTTAAAACAAATGAATAAGCAAGCCCACAAACTTGGGTTCAATCTTAGCTCCGTAGTTTCTTCATGTAACTTAAGTTCCCTAAGCCTCAAACTCCCTGTAAATTGGAGGTTATCAACTTACCTTAGAGTATTCCTGTGAATATTTAATTATTCCATAAAATACATTGTCTTTGTTAGCCTTTGGTAATACATGTTGGCCCACCTACTGGGTTAATATTATATTATCACTATATTTGTTTCAAATATATGTTCCATTATCAGTATAGACAGTATTTTTCATATTAAATGATTTGTAATATTTCAGTAAATATTAAAAGTTACTTTTTCACATAAAATGATAAAATGATAAATAATGCATTTTATAATGATAAAATGATAAATAATGCATGAAGAATAAATGATAAAAATGCATTTCAATGTTATAAATTAGTTCTCTTATAAGGAAATGTCTGTGATAAATAGTGGGATTTTAAATGTGTATGTAGGCTGTAAATGTTTGGTTCATATTCAAATATCAGGATCAAGAAAGAAAATCGTAAGATTTCATAATCATATTGTTTTATCACATGTGAATAATAACATTCTTTATATGGGTATCATTTCTAGTACAGATGCAATATAAATACATTATAGACTATTTGGAAAATTCCAAAAGGCATAGAGAAAAATAATTCTATAAAGACTTACATCTAGAAATAGCATTAGTTTAAATCTTTTATAAATGTGTGTTTAAAATGTCCATGCATGTAGGTGTCTATGTGTACACATGTAGTATGTGTGTTTATGTATAAATGTGTGTATTTGTATACCTATATAGCTATTTTAAAATGTATTTGATATGTTTAGTACAGATTGTTTAAAGTTATAACATTTTTCTTTTAACCTCACTAGAGTTAATCAGACACTTTGACATCTCAGTTTCATGTAAACTAATGAAACAATGAAGGGCGACAGGCGATAGTCTCCCTCACAGATCGAAGCTGCAGAACAGTTAGACCCAGAGAGAAGCAAGCAGGAGTTTCAAAGCCAAGCGACGAAACACCAGCTGTAAATGTCAAAGGCTCTCGCCCCGGGGGTGCGGTGAGAACACAGACCTCGCTGAGGAGGAAATGCAAAGGCACGGGTTTCCCTGCTTATGGAAATGTTTTGCCGCAGTTGGGAATGAGATTAATGACTTTGTGAGTTCAACCCTGATTCCAGCTGGGACTGACTCAGCTGATTAACCAGCCTCGCCTGAGAAATGGCGTCTGGTTGAATGATGATTGCTTGCCTTCACAGGAAAACAACAAGAATAAGTATTCAAGTCCATATGCTGAAGAAGGGTATAGTGGTAAACAATAACCAAAAATGATTGTCATGTGTGAATCAAGCTTAGAAAATGTTAAACATCCATTTAGAAAACCATGTGCATGTGCACATGTACATGCATGCGTGAGAGAGGGTGTGGGCGTGTGTATGTCTGAGTGTCTACAGGTGTCTTGTGTTTATGGAAATCAAATTATTTTCTGTGAAAAATGTTTCCCTCACTAGACATCAATTTTGGCCTAGCCCAATGACTGGATGTTAAAACTCAGAGAAAGAACAAATTACAGAAAAATCTATCACCCAGAAAGCTTACATTAGTTGGATGTGAGTCTTTCGAAATCACATCACGTTTAATATAACCAAATAAGAATTACAGAAAAATAAAAAAATATTCAGCCAATTCTTCATTTAATAAATAGAATGCATATTATTTGACATGCTGTGTGATTTTTAATAGCTATTTCTATTCCTTTCTGCTAAGGACGGGGTTGGCAGTGCACCTGGAATCTATTCATTCTCACCACCAGGAAAATTGGCAAAGAAGGAGTGACCTAGTCAAATTGTCTTATTTGAAACACACACATGCTTTTCCCAGCAGAATGGTAATGGAAAATCTTGATCACCGAAATGTTTTTAATGGTGTGTGTACGTTTTTGCAGGCAGAGCTAGTTGAAGGATGTTCACTGAGCTCTGTAATTCATGCAAACATATAAACAGGAGATGTTCTATATAATCCCTAGTTCTGTGTCATATACTGTCAGGCATTGCTCAAAATAAACCATGCACGTGTAGTTAAACGTGAGAGAAAAAGCACGGAGGGGAGCTTCATCTGAGGATCTCAGACCACACCAAGGGAAAAAGGCTTGTCTCTCATACAGCTGCTTGCATCCCAGAGTCCATGAGTAAAGTTTGCTCCCACACCCAATTTCCAGTTCACGTGAGTCCAGTTTGATAAATGAGCACTTATTTTTGCCACAAAATGGCACTATGAACACAACTGTCTTTTCAAACCGTGAATCCTAATTGTTAAGGCACTTGCTTTTACTTTTATTAAATTATTTGGGTAACGTTGGTTAATAAGATTATATAGGTTTCAGGTGTACATTTCTGTGATATGTGGTCTTCCTATTGCTTTGTGCGTCTACCACCCAAATTCCTTTCCATCACCATATGTTTAGCCCTCTTCACTCTTTTCTAGCCCCACCCGCTTTTCCTCTGGTGACCAACGCACTGTCGTCCAGGTCTACAGGTTTTTGTCGATTTGTTGCTTTCAGTCTTATATTCCACACATAGGTGAAATCGTATGGTTCTGAACTTTTTCTGTCTGGCTTATTTTGCTTGTCATGATATTCTCAAGGTCCATCCATCTTATCCATCTTGTTTCAAATGGTAACATTTAAGGAACTTTTTAAGGAAAAAAAAAAACCTAGAGAAGGTGGACAAGTGTGATGAGGAATTGGGAGCAGGGTGGTTCGCTGCCCATCCCTGGTGCAAGGTGCTCACGGAGACAAGTGTCAGGGGAATCCGGAGAAAACTGACTTTGACTCTGGGAATCGGCTATGTGGGTAGGCACAGGGTGTGAAGCTTCAGGAAACTGAACGACACATTTTACCCCCGTCTGCTGCTACTGGCAGCCCAGGTAAAAGCTCGAAGCTTGACCTCCGAAGAAGAAGTTGGGATAATGAGAGATAAAAGAAGTAAGACATGTTTTCTAGTTAATGGAATGAATTCTCACGCTTCTTAAGCCACCTTGGAAGACAATATATTTAATCACAAAGTAGGTCAATTAAGATCATTGATTACTTGAAAGATTATGCACCTGAGGGCCATGGCTAGTTAACTAAAATAAAGTAAAATGAGATAAAAACAAACTAAGAAACCCACAAAGTGTTCTGTTAAATAGCTGGCACACATTTCAGAAAAATATCAATAGGATTTTATTGATGATTTGATACCAAGCATTGATCAGAATAAACCTCATATATCTGAACTAAAAAATTCATATGTAAATATCTTTAAAAAACATACACAGATGCTCTAATTTTACAGATGTCTTCAAATGAAGGGAGAAGTGCAAATTCCATATTCACATGATTAACAGATTGATGGGAAGTGTCGCAAGTAAGTGACTTGGCCGAGAAGTGGGGCATCAGGTTGCACCTCAGTCTGCTGGCGGGCCTCAGCTCTTCCCTGAAAAGGGGACAGGAGGAAGTCCTCCAGCAAGGCCAAGTGCTGCCCCGGATATGTCCTGGGTGGGGTCGGCAGGCAGTTTCCCAGGCTACAGTTTCCCACGGTGCTGTTTCCTCACCTGGAGATTTTCCATTCCTCCTAGGCGTGCCTAGGTCTCTCAGGGATAAAGGCCTAAGTGGAAGGTGGGAAATGTCCCGTGAGCTGAAGTCATGAAAAGCCGTGCAAGTCCATAACATCTGCCCCAAATTTGAAAATGGTTCTACAGACAATGGGAAGGTGGATTTTTTGGTTTTGTTTTGATGTTTGGGGTATAAATGTTAAAATAGGTGATTACTATGAACAGTTGTTTGGTTTGGTTTTGCTTTTATATTTTTAAGGAATCAATGGCTGTTACATTTTTTCCCATCTCTTGGTCATTAGGTTCAGAGACAGGACAGGTATTCTATTGACTGACATATGATGCAAATATGATTTGTAAATTATTTTTAAGATTGTAATTAGAACTCTCTGGGAATGAATTTGTAATAGGTTTAATACCAGAGGGTTATTTGCTTTCTCAGCGGTCTATATTAAATTTGAAGTTAATCACGACATGTAATACTGACTAATTTATTTCAGGAAAGAGATTCATAGACACTAATGATCTTGAAATTCAATTTATTTATCATAAAGTGAATATCTTGAGTACATTTTCTGTGATTGAAATTTTTATATGGTTTACAGGGACACGTTAGCAGAAAGCATTAACTCAACTTAATTTTCATGTCACCTTTTTAGAAGTGGGGTCTGTTTGAAGACAATGTCCCTGCTGTTCCGGGTCCGTTTCGGACTGTCTATTAGAGGGGTGGGAGAGCTGTGCCGTACCATGGTGCCAACCCCTGCGCCAGATTGATGAAGGGAGACAACAGGCGGCGTGGATAAGTACTGTGTCAGCCTTGTTCACTTCAAGGTTACACGTTTTATGACAGATTCAAGGTTGTATTCTATTTTAAAGTATGTGCCAAAAAAACAAATTCCAATCTGAAAACAGAAAGTGATGGGATGGGAATTCCTATGACTTACACGCTCTTTCATGTTTGCCTTTTGCTGTGTTCACACACGTGTCCCTTGAGGGCCATCCTCGTACATCGTCTGCGGTCCCCCATCAGCGCTGGGTCCTCTGTGTCCAGCGGCCTTGGCCAGACAAGTCAAAGCTTTTCTGTGTCTGGCACCACCATCCTCCTCCCTCCTTAGTTGTAAATAGTCACCGAGGAGAACTCTTTCTCCTGATTTGGTTTGGTATTTTGTGGAGGAGGCGGTACAGAAAGTTAGGGTGTGTATTCAGCTACTGTCGGTGCGATTTTGAAAACAGTTCTTCCCGCCCTCCCCCATTGTCCAAAGACTTTTTTCTTCGTGTCTTAGTTTATCCAGTTAATGCTGCTTCTCCATCTACGTGGATGGCGGTATGATGCTAAGACTACAGGCTCCCTGCCTTATCAAACCACATTGGCCCCCCATTGGTAAAATTGTCTTCCCAATTTTCAGTCATCTTCCTATTTCTTCTAAAGAAAATATGGATTTATAACCCTGTCCTCCAGTATGCTTTAAATAAACAGGGATGGACAAGTACTATCCTGTCTTTAAGACTGAGTATAGTGATGGAATATTGTGTTGTGTCCTGTAGTGCTTGTAAAATCATCTTGGTTTTTAAAAGTCCACTCCTTGTGTCATGATTTGCACCTGTAACATGGTCCTGGGATAGAAAAGAAATCTTTAGGGAGAAAAATTTGGTGTTCATAGGAATGTATGCAGTGCCCGCTTAATAAGCCGATAGTGGAAACTGGGAAAAATCAGGGATGATTTAAAAAATAATATAAAAACCATGGTGAAAACTTGTGTTTGCAGAAAACACTAATCCACGAATTTCCTATTTCAGGGGGAAAACAGAATAACTACAGCAGTATCCACCATGAACTGCTATTATAGATTTCAAGAGGCAAGTGTGAAGCATACGTGCGTTTGTCTGCTCAGGGTGACGACAAAATGCCAGAGGCTGGGCCATTTAAATGTCAGAAATCCATTCTCTCGTGGTTCTGGAGGCTGGAAAGCCAAGATCAAGGTCCTGACAGAACCAATTTCCTCGGAGACTGGGAATGGCCACCTTCTCACTGCCTCTTCATATGGTCATCCCTGGGTGTGATCACCTTCGGTGCCTCCATGGGTCCTGTCGCCTCTCCAACAAGGACACCAGTCAGAGAGCAGCAAGCAGTCTAGGAAGCCCCCAAAGACAGCGTGAGTCTGAAGAGAATTTTGAATGATTTCTTTTTCTGAATTTAGGTTCTAATTTCAGAGACTTTGGGCCTGAATAAAAGAGTTTTAAATAAGGACCCAGGTTATAAAAGTCATGAATTAGCCCCAGCCTGAATATATTATTAACCGAACTAAAACTACGGTGTAGTAATTATAATAGAAGACTGAATAAATATTAGAACATGTAGCTAAATATTAGAAAATCAGGAGTGAGGATTCTCTTACTTTCCCTGGTTTTCTCTTCTTTTGTTATTGATTCAGGAGTCAGAGGAAAGCACTGGCTGTTAATGGGCTCTCTTGGGAAGGCGCCTCGGCTGTGCGGGCAGAAGAATAAGCAGAAGACATATTTTACTGTTTCTTATTAAAAGCAGACTGCATATTTTCATCCAAAGTATTCGTTTCCTCTGCTAGGTTGAAGATTCCCGGGCTTAATGAATTTAATATGTTCTTTCTTGAGATTAAGAACACACAAATTCATAGCAAGGTAACTATCATTTAATGTTTTCAACTTCAGCATTAAAACATAATTAATCTTACTAGCATATGACAAACACTATATCACATTAAGTTTGCTATCTTAATTGTTGTTTTATTCAGTGCTAATGAAGTGTTTATAGACAAGAATGTACAAATAAAAATAGCATTTTGTGACCTGACACTTTTGCACAGTTTGCCTTTATTAAGTACAATCTACTTATCAATTAACTAGGTAATCAGAATTGTCCATTAATTCACCCAAGATTCAACTAGTTGATACAAGTTCTGAGATATGCTACTTAGTTGACATAATGGGGCATTGAAACTTTTGTGGATATTAGAATTTCATCATAGAAATGACATTCGAAAACTCGCCTAGAAAATTTGCTTGCTACTAAGTAAAAATGATTTTCAGCAATACTGCTATCTAAAAGCCTCTTATGACCCAGTGTTGTGGAAGACATAAGTTCACAATATTGCAATCTTGAATATTTTGGAAAAAAAATGATATCCATAAACCCAGCATATGTAGTTTCTTGTTTATTTTCCAAAAGTTTAAAAATGAGGGTTCAGAAGTGCTAAGTAACTTGCCAGACGTGACTGTAATAATAGCGGTCAGAATTGGGATTCAAACCCCAACAAACTGGCCCCAAGGCAGGAATTTCCTATGTGACACTGAAGTGCCCCACCTGTTCCATCCCCTAGAGGGCGCTATCTGATGGCTAGGTGGGAGAGCTGCACCAAGAGGGCGGAGCCTCACTGGACCACCTTACCTGGCAATGTACGCACTGAGCACCTTAAGATTTTGCTGCTTGAGCACATCCAGGAATATCTGTGACAGTATTCTGAGTATTGATTTGGGGGTTACAAATACCTTTTGGCAAGGTATGGTCAAAAACCGTGAGTCTGTGAATAATGAGGATACATACTAATAGGTAGATAGACAGATACATAGAGACAAACATAGACATTAGGCAATATGTTACCATCTATTTTTGAACAATATTTACCACCTTATGTATAAGTAAAATCAATTGCATTACAATTATAACACAACATCGCAATTACAACACAACATTACAATTACAACACTGAAGGCAGTGTTTTACATGCCTTCAATCCATACTTTCTCCTATTGAAATTAGGCATTCTATCTACTCCATGCTTAACTGAGGTTATTTCTTCTCTTTGCCTGAATGATTGTCTAGTGGTTTGGGGGTCCTGCTGAGGTGGAGGAGCACCATTGAGCGACAGCGGCGGTGGGTGTAGAAGCCACAGCTGAGCGCTGCTATTCCCAGCACTCGCCGTAGGTGGTTTGTGTGCATTTGATAAGTGAACACAACAGCCCGTGAGCCAGTGCCCTCAGCATCTCTGTTCTGCAGGTGAAGACAACACGCACAGAAAGTTAAACACTTTGTTCATGGCCGTACTGCTGGTGAATGACAAGAGTGGGATACAAACCCAGGCAATCTGGTCCCAAAGCCCCATTCTGGTTTTTGACTGTTGCACCCTGACACCACACAGGAGGTAAAATCTATGACAACCCTGCCAGGGGTCCTCATTCCAGGGGGAGCTGGACTGTCCTGTGATCTTGGATAAGTCACTTGCCCTCTCTAGATTCGAGTTTTCTCATGCACACTATTGTTAAACATACAGTCTGGGTGAACTCCAAAGTCCCTTCTAGCTGTATCATTCTGTGTATACACGCCCCTACTACGGAGTCTCTGACCCTCAATCCTTTCCTTTGGACCGTGAGTGTTTGGAGTCATGTCAGCAGAACAGCTACACGACTGAAAGTCTCAGGCTGCAGGAAACTGTCATCACCACTCTGGGTTCCTAACAAACCAACACATTGGCAGAGAAGTGCAAATTACAAAGGATGATACAAAAGCTGCAACCAGGGGAAAAGAGGTTGGGATGAAAACTAAAATTGTGTTGTTTTTTCTTTAGAGATAGGAGAGGGTTCTGCTCCTTTTTTTCTATTCCTTCTTCTCTTTCTCCTTCTCCTTTTTCTCTCCTTCCCCTTCCCATTCCCACTGGGCAATTCGAATAAAATTCCCAGGAGAAGTCGGGGCACTCAGTCTGCCACTTGACACAGGTGCATTCAGAGGTCGGTGGGCACCAGAGAAAAGACAACCTAAGAGACTCACATTTAACCCAGAGGAAAACCCACCACCTGACACATTGTCCCTTTGGGTTGGAAGTAACAAAGTAAAGTTTTTCACACATTTAATTTCTGATTTATTCAACCAGAGACTTGTATATCTGTTCATTTATGTATTTCTAATTTCCTGTTGTTTTCCCAAAATTTTCAATAATATTTAACCTTAGTGCTTCTTAACTGCATAAAGTATATTTTTTTAAGAAGAAGGCTGTTTTTTTTTTTTTTAAATAAGGCCTCTTAGAAATAAACATCAGGGCATAAATTGTCTTCTAATTGTTTTTGTAATAATATAACAAATATTTGCCTTGGGTCCTGGTTTACTTAATGTTTGTACATAGATGAACTATTTTGATCCAGCATACTTTATATAGTTTCTGTTTAAGTTATTTGATATTTTCAGCTTAACAATAACCCACAAACTTCAGACCAACTAGGTATTTGATATTTTCAAAGAAAATACATTAATACAAGTTTAGAAGGTAGAGAGCATGTTTCTTTCCTCACTGTTAAATGAATTAAAAGTTAATAAATGCAAATGCTTAGTGCTGATAAGTCCTAAATTAATAGTTATTATTTGAATAATTATAATTTTGAGTGTTTCCCATATTATCCTATATTTTTCTATTGTTTATGTACATTAGATATCTATTTCATAACTAATGTGCAATGAATAAGAAAATGTGGATTGTTATCTAAATGGACACTGTATTATTTTGGATTTCATTAACAGTATAAACATTTTAATCACAGAACCAGTAGTATGGCTTATCAGTTATATTTTTCTACTGAGTTTCTGAAACCAGCATATGAGAAGAAATAAACAAGCACTGAATATTAGGAGTTGTCATTAAACAGCTCTGTATAATGATCAAGAGGTACTTACAGGGTGTTAAAGCTATTTGTCAACCACTGAAATGTCCCTGAGCTGTTAATTACTGAAGACAGTTATTTCACTTGCAAAGGATGCCTCATTAAAATGACAAGAGATGGATGTCCTCATTAGACACTCTCTTGTTTTAAACACTACCTGCCCACTTTGTCCCCTTTGTCAGAAACGCTAAGGCAAGCGGAAACATTGCGTAATGGGCGCTCTCTCCGTTACTTTACGTAGAGTTTCTGAAATCACAATGTAGGAATTAAAACTTTATACTGTCTTAAAAATAATACTTATTCAAAAATTCACATAGATCACCTAAGAAAGGGATGGATTATATCATTTAAGGCTTTAAAAAATGTTGCATACATATAATATTTTGTTGCTGCTGTTGTTAACACTGTCGACAAAATTGTGAGGATTTTCTTCATCCTCTTCTCTTGCCTTCTGAAGACTCTGAACTGAAGATGTTGGGGGGAAAGTTTTATTATTGCAGCTGTCTTGTTCTTCAGTCTTTGGTATCTTAGGGAAACTAGGATTCCTTCTGGGAATGTTGGATCTGTTGGCATTTCTCACAGGTTTCTAAGGCTTTATTCATTTTTTTTTATTCTGTTCTTTTCTCTATTCAATTTGGGCAAAGTCTACTGATCTATTTTCAAAATTCTTGCTTCTACCCTCTATCATTTCCACTGTACCATGGAGCTATTAAGCAAGTCCAGTGAGTTTTTATTCCTATTAATTGATTTTGAATTCCAAATTTTCCATTGTTCTGTTCAGAACTTCTATTCCTTTGTTGAAAATTTTGATATTTTCATAGAAATTATTTTATGATAGTTGATTTAAAGTCCTTTCCAGATAACTGAAATAATTGTTGTGTTTTTGCCATAACTCAGTTGACTAGGACATATAGACCCTGTGTTCTTTTTTATATGACATATTCGAGACAGAGAAGTGTGGCATGGCATGCTTGCGATAATTTGACCCTTGACTCCTTCCTGTTTAGCTTCTTACACTCTGCTCTATACAACTCTCCTTTTACTCGTAACTAAGACCAGTTATTTTATGCCATACATTATTCTACTTACACGCTTTTTGGCTTCCTTGAGATATTTCCTGTTCCTTGAGTATTTCTCCCAACTTTCTTTATATTAAAAAAAAAACTCAGATGTTAACACTCACATCAAAATCTGTCTCATGTAGGAGACTTTCATGTCCTTTCTCTTTGAACTAGACTTAACTTTGCAGGTCACCCATAGTTCCCTGTGGATTCCTCCTGGGTTCTTAATATATTCAGACGGCCTGATCACTGGGAGAAACAGTCCCCAGTCACCTTCATTCTAATCCACCCTACGTCTTCTCCCTCTGCTTCTGTCCTTGCCAATTTATCTTAGAGATATCTTTTGGAAACTTAAGCATACGTAGAATAATAAAGTGAAATTCATGGACTTAGAGGCTCTAGTGATTTTTTTTAAATTAGGTATTCCTATTGAAATGTAGCTTAAGTGTGGCTTTGTGATAAATTACAAATTCATCTGCTCTAAGAAATGAAAAGCACCATTCAAAGCTGTATCATTTTTGTTCTTATATGTGACATTGAGTTTTTCATCAATGCAAAGACTTTATTTATTTATATACATTTTCCAGAATCTCATTTTGTTTTATTGCAAGGGGAAATTAAACACTCAGGTTTTGCCATACAAAATGATTTAAGACTATTTTTCAATATAGAAGCAGTATAGGAAATATATTGGAGAAATTGAAAAAACAATCATTATAATTTCAGACACTCAAACTTCACATCGTTTAATGGTGTTCAGATAATTATTTTTTCTTATAAATGATTTTAAAATGGTATTCCCTTTGAAATATGAGACTACAATTTATGTGAGCCGTATTTCGCTAAGAAATCAAACATTCTCATCGCTATTCCTTTATCGGTTTGCGTCGTTTTTGATATTAACTAATAGAAAATTAGAAAGCAATCTTATGGTGGGAAACAATATGAAACAATAACTCTGAAAATGTTTCTCTCTCTGACTTCAGTTTTTGTGAAGGATCAGGGGAACCCATTCACACGGGTGTGCAGAGTTGAGGGGGTTTGAGGACTGACACGCAGAGCTGCCAACGCCCACCAGGGGCGCTGTGTTTCACATGTGTATCTATACAAGTTGCAAGACGATCATAGGTCTGGGGTGCAGGAGGTTGGTTACAATCCTAGCAAAATATATTTCACAGGAAACACTCTTTAGGTGGGTGTAACACTAACTCGAACGTTATCAGATTTCACCTTAGAGCTGCGTACACTTTACAATCCAGTTTGGCTCCCATCTTCACTTCTGACATCAGCAATGATTTCAGCGATGCCATAGAGGGACTAGGCGGTGATTGCAGAGTGCCGTCCTTACAGCCGGGGCCCCTTTTTTCTCTCTTACGTTTGAAGTTAAAATAAACATTCTAAAAACATGGCTTGATCTAATCCTGAAACAGCTTGAGGAGAAAAGTCTTCATTCCCTGTACCCTGCCCTCCGTAGGGGTTCGCCTTCTAGACAGGCATGAGGTTTAACTCTATTTCCTGCTTGGCTTTTTGCTCTGAAAAAGAACTAAATCCTTACTTGTAGAAAATACTCAGCATGAGTGTTCCCCATGGATTTCCCCTTTCAGGGTCGTTATTTAGTGCGCACTGACATATAGAATCTCTTCAGTAAGGAAGCCATATTGGAAGCATGATTAGTGATGGAGAGGCAAGTACATGGTTTCCAAATTACTGCTTTAATATAAACAGAAGATGGCATTTCCCTCCCCATATACACAATGGGTGAGTTCATTGTTAACGTTTCCCAGCATTACATTTTCGTACTGTATCTGTTTACTGTCTCATTTGCTTCCTTGAATGTGGGCCCTTCTGGTTAACTTTCTGTGATCATGGGTTTTAGCAGCAATTTCGTTGAGAGGTGACTACAGAGTGGAATTAATAGTGCAGAGGTCTTTGGCCGTAAAGGCCGTGAGGAGGTATATGGCTGCAAAGCTAGTCTCTGACAGTGTCGAACGTTGGTTAGCTGGAGATATTTTTCCTGAACAAATGTAGCAAAGAAACAGGAAAAGGAGAAAATTTCATCATTATTAAGGAAAAAGGGTTCAGCTTCTATCTTCTCTCTGACTCATTAAGAATGCCTTTCTTCCATTCATTTTTAAATCTTCCTGCTTTAAATCCCTTAAAAGTTTTAGAAACTAACAAATCCAGGTTACTTAGGTAATTAAGCTTGAGGGAATGATAGCGATTTTATTCCCCAAGTCTATATTACATACCAGGGAGAATTCTTTGTTATCACAAAAGGGCCTACTGCTGGAGTTAGGATGTGGTACCCACTGGGTAGGCACACTCAGCCTGAGAAATGGCAGAATTTTTGTTTCAAAGATGGTTAAATTATTGTCAATACTAGTTTTGATCTACACTAAAACTTGAGTTTCAAATCAATGATTTGATTAAAATATAATATCCATTTATTTTAAATGATTTCCATTGCATTGTTTGCATGGCACTATACATAGAACCCGCAAAATTATTTTAAGCTGAACAAGAGAAACTAACATATTTCTGTTCTAAATTTGTATTTTCTTTGTTCTAAGTATTCTAAATAATTTTATTTCTTTTCAAAGGATTTAATGGTACTTAGAAACCTTCCTACTAATCCAATCTATCAAGGTAAATGGAGTGATAAACTAGAATATTAATTCCTATTAATTCTCACATTTCATTTTCAATATTAATTTTTATCCAAATCTGATAGCTAGAAATTATTTGTATTTGAAAGGAACATTATATAGAAAAAATGACTACAAAATTCTCTGTGTTTCCCTCAGTTACTTGTAGGCAGTAAAATTATAATCAACTAAATAATGCAAAAATTGGATACTTAACAATATACCATATATTTTTGCCATAAAGTATAGATTGAATTTTTGGAACTATTCTGGGGTTTCCTATTTTTAAATAATGTTATAAATTGGACTCTATTTAAATAGCAATACCCAAAATGTACGATTGCATAGTGGCAATTGAACATATCTATGATAAATATTAAGAAAATAAAGTTTAAAAGTATATTCAGATGTTTGTTAAAGTATTTGAAGATGAAACTTTTCCATGAAAGTGGATATTATCTGTAAGCAAAATATAAAGCAATTCAATTGAATCTGAGCATGAAGTTAATGAATTTGGATAGAGTTTTCTATGAACAGCTTTTAATTTAAATGCAGAAATGTTTTCTCCCCCTATCAGCAGATCCACTTGGCATGATTAATTAAATCATCATAAATAAAGCACCCTCTTTTCAAGGCGTGCTCATGACTGCAGATCCTGATACTTATATGACTATTGTCTGTAAAATATAACAGTCTACTGAGAGGTATATAGTGATTATTATATTAATTTCAAAATTATCATTCCATTAATAGGAGAGAATGTGGAGCATGTAGAAATGTGTGCAAAAAGGGAGAGATTAACTCAGGGGAATAACAGGAGGCTGGAGAAATGAAGAGAGCTGGCTGAGTCCTGAGGCACTTGAATGAGTCAGCCCCGGGGAAAGTCATCCCTTGGGGCGGGGTGGGGGTTGTTTTATATGGCTGCAGAACAAAGGATCACAAGCCTAGCTGCTTAAACGGCACTTTTGTATTTTTAATGTCACATTTTGTAGAATGGAAGTCTGGACAGGCTCTGATGGATTCTCTGGTTAAGGTCACACAAGACCAATGTCAAGTGTTTGCCAGATTGGTTTCTTCTTTGGAAGTTTTGGAGTAGAATCTGCTTCTGAGCTTTTTTGGTTGTTAGCAGCACACAGTCCCTTGCAACTGTGAGACTGAGGCCCCTTCCTCTTGCTGGCTGTCAGCCAGGGCTCTCAACTACTAGTGGCCAGACTCTGGTCCTTGCGCATGGTCCCTCTGTCCCCAAGTCAGCAGTGGCATCCAGATTTTTCTTGGACTTTGAACATCTCTGACTTCCCCTACTGTGGCCAGGTGAAGAAAACTCTCTGCTTTTAAAAAACCCATTGAATCAGATTGATCCCAGTAGATAATACTTCTTGATTAATTCAATGTCAACTGATTAATAACTTTAATTACATCTGCACTGGCAGAGCCTTTAAACTCTGTCTGTGGTGGTTCCTGCGGGTGTGGGTAGAGGGAGAAAACCTACAAAACCTAAAGAGGGCTACAGAATGTGGCTTCTTTATAAATTGGGGGAGGTGGGGTGTGTTTTTATGTGGACTTAAAGAAACATTGCTAATGTTGCAGGCTCAGGATCTTCGGGGGTTTAAATCTTTGCATTCATAGACTTTTCTAGGTCTTTGGAATACTTACCACTTTCTGCTTATCAGGTCAGATTAGCATGTCATCAACATGATGCATTCATGTGATATTTCATGAAATGGAAATATGTTATCATGGAGAACAGAAGAACCCACATTGCCTTGAAGCAAGACAATGAGGTTATTGCCGTCCTTCCCATGATGTGGCAAAGCTACATTCATCCTCTTGACTGATGGAAGCAAACATTCACCAAATCATTGCTATGTGCTCAGGATATTTTTCTACTCCAATAGAGATGCCAACTCCAGTCCCACATCTGCCAGGACCCATTTGTTTGCCGCAGAGATAGGTGGGCGGGCCAGCTGTTCCTGGATTGTTCGGCCTCTTTCGGTAACAAATAAAAAAGGCCAAACAGTACATCCCAAAGCAAAGGGGATTTAACTCTCCACGGAGTGAACTTTGACCAGTGAGAAGTAAAGGATGCTAGGGAGTTCAACAAACAAATTCTGACTCCTTTCTCCTTCCTGTGGCCTCTTCTGAGACATCGTGGACCTGCAGAGCTTGTCTGCAGACCCCCCTGAGGCCAGCAGACAAGTCTGCAGTATCTGTTCACATCTTGGGGGGCAGAGACACCCTGGTAACAAATCACAAGAGTTTCTTCCCTGCTGCCAGCCTCCTTTTGCCTCACTGTCCCTCTCACTGACCTGGATTTTCCTCTCCCAGATAAAGCTTCTGCAATTTATCTCTGCCTCAGGCTGTGTCTTCTAGGATCCTTGGGATCCTGTCAATTTAAAAAATGTGAAAGCTGAGAAGAGAGCAAAGGTTGCCCAATAATTATGTCTGTATGTCACAGGCATGGCATGGTTTTGGCTCAGAATGGATTTCCTTTTCGTCTTTCACAGGATTTTTTAAGAACTGACCATCTGTTTTGTGAGACACATTTTTCTTTATGGCCCTGAATTGATTGTTGGTACTCGGCTGCTGTTCCTGTGCTGTATCTAGTCCTCTCACATCACCATCCTTCCCAAGTTTTCTCTTTCTAATTCAGAACAATCTAACGCGCTTTTAAAAATTGTCTGAATTAGTGGAAGCAGCAATTAACAGGGGTGCCAGACTCACTTGCACCAGGGAACACATCAGCCTCGCGGTTGCCTTCAAAGGGCTGAATGTAATTTTAGGACTGTATAAATGTCACTACTCCTTAACAGTTAGGAGCTTGGTGCTGCCACAGGGTAGAAACCAGGTGCTGGGCTGGATAAAACAACGCGGAGGGCCAGATTCGGCCCACGGGCCTTGCGTTTGCCACCTGTGAGTGAACATGAATGAGCCAGACGGGTTAAGTAATTGTCACGTCCCAACAGGGACGCTATCCTGTAGTTAGTACTGGCTCCCTCTTCTCTCCTCCAGTTCTGTTCTCCCCGCCCTTCACCATGGGGCAAACACACAATACAGTGTACAGACAATGCGTTGTAGAATTGTATACCTCAGATGTATATAATTTTTCAACCAATGTCACCCCTGTAAGTTCAATTAGAAATGTAAGGAGGAGGGAAAAAAATTAAGTAGCTGTCTGGCCAATTGCTCAGTCATAGAGGCAATTTACAAGAGGTCGAGTGCTAACACCATCCAAGTCGCCTGTTTTCAGTTTCCTACTGGGAACTCATGCAACGCCACACAAAATGAGAAAAACGGATGAATAGCCGCAGGCTTTATTACGTGCACTGATATCAGTAAACGTGACTGGGAAAAACAACATCTTCATGCTATCTAAGAATGTGATATGTGATCTCTAGTTCATGCTTTTTTTAAGAAACATTTTTCAGTTTTTCCCTGTTGATTCGGAGATTTGGGGGGAAAATTACCTCATTTTCTGCTAGGACCTTCACCCAGTTTTGACCTCTTTAAATGTGAATACCTCTGCTTTTTTAAGATTTTATGTATTTATTTTTAGAGAAAGGGGAATGGAGAGAGAAAGAGAGGGAGAGAAACATCAGTGTGTGGTTGTCTCTCACACGCCCCCTACTGGGGAGCTGGCTCACAACCCAGGCATGTGCCCTGACTGGGAATCCAACCAGCAACCCCTTGCTTTGAAGTCCGGTGCTCAATCCACTGAGCCACACCAGCCAGAGCTGAGTACCTCTGCTTTTAATTTTAGTTTGCTTGACCGAATTTTTTCTCGTATGTGATATGGTAGGGTCCATTGTCAGAGAAATCAGGAGGTTTTCATGTGTAATTTCAGCTTCCTTTAAAGTCATAAAATCATCTTGGTTAGGCAACTACTGTATTTTGCATATCTCATTTTTGTAAAAGACAGAATGCAAAGTTATTCATCTCTCCTTATTTTAGACACATTATGAAATAGAAGAGCAAACAAATACCATTGGCTCTTTCCGCTGTTCATTTTATCTTCCGTACCACGATGACAGAAGGTCACGGTGCTTGTGCCCGGCGCCGATTCTGTTGTTAAACCTAGCCAATGCAGATGCTGCTGGCCCAGTAGAGGAAGAACTTAGGTAACAGAAATGTTGGCAAAAACAAAATTTCCTTCACGTAAGTTACAGGTGGAAGAGTTCTTCCCTTTCCGGGGCTGAACTGTCACGTGGGCCCCAGGTTGTTCTCCCTGGAAGGTCTTCCACCCGAGGCCTATTAGTTCTGACAAGGGTCTTCCTTTGATCTCATCAGACACAGAATCAAACCTGCCCAAGGGCAGGTCTATATTCTGTCCAGAGTATAGGAAAAGATATGCTCTGTCAAAATTCAGTGTTAGGAAACCGGGTTCCTATTGTTAATTGGCAATACAAGCAACCAAACTCTGTGATTCATTTATGTCCCTGAAGTCACTGTCAGGTAGAGACTGAGTGGGTGCTGGGACTGGCATAGCACCTGTTAAGGTCTCTCACAGGTGCATGACCTTGAAGACCCTGGGAATCCAGTGGTCCCAGGTGGGAGGGCTACTGATCTGTGTTCATCTCAAGCTGCCTGCCACTATCTGTCCTTGCTGTTACAAATCCTGTTCCTCATGGCTTCTGCATGCCATTTTCACTTGTTACGTTATTTGGGACACATCCAGTACGCAGCACATCTAGAACCAATTTTTGCTACTTATTCCTTCTGGATACTTCCCTCCAAACTGTTGCTGGTTCTCTCCTGTATTTTATGAAACCTCACATTCAACATTTGGACCTTTCACAATTTCACTAGATGGTACTGAAGCAAAAGCATACATAGGTACTTTACTCTGATTTCTTATCTGGAGCTGAAGGGAAAATAGAGGCTGATTTTTTTTTTTAAGCAGCAGTGAGGAGATAAAGAAAATAACTTGGAGGAATAAGTGATATTTGTTGAATAACTTTGAATTAATTTAAATAGTTTGTTCCCATTTAATTCAGCCCCGCCCCTCTATGAGCACCGCATATGTCTGACACCAAATCTTCCCAAGAAGAGAAGTATAGCCTGGCCAGGTAGCTGACCGGAGTCACAGAAGCAGCCAGCAGCCCAGCGGGGATTTGCACACATCTTTCTTTGTTCTGAAAGCACGCTGCCGTGCTCCACTGCACTACCATGTTGCTGCATTTCTCTAAGATCTTCTGTTATCAGAGTTCACTGGCTCCTTCCCACCGCCAACCTCCCGGCCTGAACTGAAGAAACAGAAGACATAATGCGCTCCATTCTGTGCCCTGATCTCTTAATTTTGCTCCGTGTGCATTTCGAGGAATTGCTTTTAACAGAGCAATTTCTGCCCTCATCCGAATACAGGGTATAGAATATTTGACAGCAGCAGGCAATCAGGAGAGTTTCGACCAGTTTAAGAAAACAAAACAGGGATTTGTTCATATCAGACACTATAGATAGGTTTTGGAACAAGATTTTATATCAAGTATTAGAACTGCACCTGAGATCAGAGGTTTTCTAAGTGTTAGTATATTCAATATGAAACAGCTTACAGTGAATTATTATAAATTCCTTAAATTTTGCAAAGCAAAGCCTTAAGTCTTGGGCATGATTTTCCAAACACTGCAGTCAGGAGGGGTGCCAATAAGGCCAAGAGATGGATCTGCTTGAAATTCTGGGCTGGAGAGATGAACAGCTGGGCCCACCATTAATTAGGGGGGTTGATATTGGAAAGGTCCTTACACGTGTGATTGTTGTAGTCTCCTAGAATAATCTAGAGACCGGGAGGACTGCCTCATTAAACCTTTGGCTGATGGCTGAAGGTTCTCCAATAGAAAAAAGGTTAAAAATATGAACATGCCGTTTATAGGGAAACTAATGAATATTTAATACATACTCAGGATCACTCATAATGTGGAAATGCAAATTTAAATTGCAGTAAGATTAAAATATTTCACCAGCTGAATCAACACACCTTTGATGAGAGACTGTGGTGGCCGGGCTTCACATTGGATTTAGCATATTTCAAGTATAATAATATCCTAAAAGTGGAAATTACAATAATAGGAAAAAGCTTACCTTCATGACTACCTGTATAGTGTGAATCATTACATATGTTTTAGTTAGTTAATTAATAAGCACTGACTTTTCCTCCACAGTATTTTGAGGACCCATTTTTAGGTGAGAAAAGTAAAATGTGGAGTGTAGCACAGCCTCTACTATAATGTAATTTAAATTAGCCCTCACCTCCAAAACTGATCTACCATATTTTGCACAAGCTGTGATTTGGAGAAAGAGTTATATTTCATTAAAAGGAGAGAGAATTTCTTTAAAAGCTTCTTAACAAGGAAATATTTTTTAATAAGAAAATGATCTTTTTCTAACTTAACATGCACAAAACTAATGGCACTGGGCTGAATTAGGTAATAATTTGTCATTTAAAATAAAGCCTTCCCACACTATTGATAATTATAATTTTAATATTTATTCAGACAGGTTGTATTTTCCCCTTCACAGGATGGTATCAAGTGTTCTTTATTCTTGTAAACTTTTATAGTTTTCATTTTTTTCTCATGATTCATTAACATTTCAAATGATCATTTATATAATTATTTTGCAACTCAATAAGTGGGAATTGTTTATTTCCTTTAGGTTAGGACTGATGTTTTCTTTTGTTTCTGAGTAAAGAACCTTTTGCTATATTTTACCAAACACTTCAGACTGAGTATAATGACTTAAATAATGGTATTTAAGAGGGAAAAATGTAAAACAAACAAATAGGTTAAATAATAAAAATGAACTAACCAATAAAATTTTAATGAAGGCAGCTCAGATGTAATTTTTTTTACAGTCCAGAAATTAGATGAATTTGTGTGGAAAAAAAAGGAGGAGCTAATCTTTATGTCTAAGAAAATATTCCAGCAGATGGAGATATTGTCATCATAGCACAGCGTAGAATGGAATGGGATGGGATGGGATGGAGTGGGATGGAATGGAATGGAATGGGATGGAGTGGAGTGGAGTGGAGTGGGATGGAATGGAATGGAATGGAATGGAATGGAGTGGAATGGAATGGAATGGAATGGAATGGGATGGAATGGAATGGAATGGGATGGAATGGAATGGAATGGAATGGAATGGAATGGAATGGAATGGAATGGAATGGAATGGAATGGGATGGGATGGAGTGGAGTGGAGTGGGATGGAATGGAATGGAACAATAGAATAGAATGGAATGGAATGGAGTGGAATGGAATGGAATGGAGTGGAATGGAGTAGAGTGGAGTGGAATGGAGTAGAGTGGAGTGGAATGGAACAATAGAATGGAATGGAATTGAATGGAATGGAATGGAATGGAATGGAATAGAGGAATAGAATATCACAGCATAACACCTATTTGTGGAGATTTGTTTATAAATACAGGAGTTTGGGGAAAAGCCTGGGGCACCGGAATTCTCTGAAGAGGAAAATGAACCAGAGTGTGGGCAAGGATCTCTCCTAGTACTGGCAAGTTTTCAAGAGTTTGTGGAAAGTGCTTGTTCCGTTCCTGCATGGAGGCTAGTTCATGAATGAAAATACGAGGACAACATTTATCTGACAAGAAGATGAATTTTCTGTGCGGGGCAGATACTGGCTGAAAATTTCCCAAGTGCCCCACTAGCCAGGGCCTTGGGTCCGCTGTTCATCTCTCCAGCCCAGAATTTCCGGCAGGTCCATCCCTCAGTCTTGTTGGAATCCCACCTGACTGCGGGAGTTGGGAAATTATGCCCAAGACTTCAGGCTTTGCCTTTCAAAATATAAGGAATTCATAATAATTTACTGTGAGTTATTCAATATTGAATGCTATAACTTAAAAAAACCCTTTGATATCAGATACATTTTTAATAGTTTTTATTCAGGTGACTAGAATTTTAAACTAAAGATAGAACGTGTGTTTTCTGTTTCACATTCTTCACAAAAATTCAATCACAAGATTTTTTTTTTTCCCCAGTTGTCTCCTAAGGATGCAGCATGATATTCGGGCCAATCAGCAGGGAATGAGAAATATTAATTTTATAAAGTATATGGCAATCTTTGCATGACACTTTGCAGACGAATTCTAAATATCATTAACACTACTAAATTACATATTGACAAACTTATCACAGCTGGGTATTTCAAACATCACCCTTGATGTACAGTACATATAATTTAATGTAGTATATTAGCCTTTCCAAATAGTTTTCCCCCTCATTAATATGACTAATATTAGTTACAAATACTTACAAGCATTTTTAAAACTTTTATAGCATTATGCTGTTAAAGAAAAAAACAGTTATAAGTATTTGGGGAGAATCTAGTGAACTTTGGTTTGTCTTGCTTTGGTTGCTCAAATACACAGATAAAACTTCCTGAAGCTGAAAGTGACAAGTCTAGATATATTTTGCATTAAAAACCATTAAACATTCCATTATAAATATGTGTGTATGTGTCCTCCTGAATGTGTCACACAGTTTATTATTTGCCATAATTCTTATTATGACTTATTCATAACAATCCAAAGTGACTGTTGCAATACGACACTAATATTCCTACAGACAGGGCTGGATATGTGCATTGGTGGGAACACCGTGGTTTTGTCACCTATATATAAATTGGGAACTAAATATAATTAATTGTTCAATTGTAAGTAACAGATTTGAAAAAGTAAACTCTCCAAGGATGCAGTGTGTCAAAGGATTGGAGCACTCTCTAAACAAGATGTGAGCTTGAAGACATTTGCTGTAATTGAAGATTCTGCATAACAGCCGATTTCACCTTAAATCAGTGACAAGGTTTTAGTCCATTTCTCTCCATCTTTACTGAAATCCCCATAGCACATTTCCAGGGCTTCACATTTTAACTTTATTTTTGTTTGTTTACTCCGTCCATTTTTCCCAAGCAACGATTGTTGTTTATCATCTATTTAATTAGTTAAATATATAATTGTCATCTACTCCATTACCCTAAGATTAGGCCTGGTGCTCTGAGGTTTCTGACGGAGAGCCTGGTGCTCTTTTTCTCTTTAACCATGTGACACTCACTGCAGGAGGTTTACTTCTGACGGTCAGAGTTTCCAGCTTTTTCCTTTTTTAATTTCTTTTTTATTTAGTCATTTTTATTTAGTTGTTTTGCCAAACTGACTTCAAGGTGAGACCAGCGCTGTGCGGGCGGTAGGCCCCTCCGCACGGGGTTCTGTTTTGGGCACCGCATACTGTAACAGAGTTTCCTTTACCCTTTACAAACGAAAGTATGACCCCAGGACTCAATGAATTCCTCTTTCATGGCAGAAAAACATCTGCACCAGCGGCCCTTTAATTTCCAGTTCGCAACTCCACACACACGAGGCACCCGCACGCACTGCTTGTTGCCATCGCAGACTTGTTTGGGGTAAGTCCTCGGCCCCCTGGTGCTCAGAATCAGCGTTCCTTAGGGCGAGTGTCAGGAGTTTGAGCTCCGCTAAAACGGTTTCCTCCTCTAAGGCTGCAGCGCGTGCAGTCCTCATCGCAGCACGTGCATCTCCACAGCTTCCTGTTGCTTCTACACATGTGGTTTGTGTGATGCGTCCTGGTTGTTTCAGTTCCTGCACTGGGGATGTGGGCCTGCAGCAACCTGTCTGACGCCTTGTCAGACTAGAAGCCTTCTCTTCCTGCTTTTCAACGCGATAATATAATTTAAAAATTAAAAAAACATATACGTCCAAAAGTTTCTGCTCTGTATGCCCTCCAAGCACATATACGGAAGATAAGTTGTTTTATATATTAAAATGGCATGATCCACCCCCAAAATAAATAAGTATAAAAACAGGAAAATGCCCCCAGATTCGCCCTTACTTTATGACTGTTTATTTGGACCAAAGGAAAGAGCTGACCATTTTGTCACAAACAAGTAAAGGTCTGAGAATTGTTTGTCGATTGCTCTGGAAACACCTGTGTGAATGTGTATTTCACCATGATTGAGAAAAATATTTTTTATAAAGACTAATGAAATAAAGAAATGTTAACCTTAATAGACTATCTAAATAGTAAACATGATTAACCTTAATAGACTATCTAAATAGTAAACATGATAAAACTAATCATGAAATGAGAAGAATCTAGGGACAACATGGCAACAATTTTACATTAACCAATATCAAGAAAATAGTCAATGCCAATGAAATTATGTAACAACTACAAGGAAATAACATTAATTTTTCTACATATATGTATACACAGAAACAGCCAGCTAACACCATCTGTAAATGAAGCAATAGGTATTTTTACTTTGGTTGAATAATCAGACTTTTCTTTTTATTTAAGATTTTATTTATTTATTTTCAGAGAAAGGGATGGAGAAAGAGTTGGAGAAAAACATCAATGTGTGGTTGCATCTTGTGCAGCCCCAACTGGGGACCTGGCCCGCAACCCCGGCATGTGCTGTGACTGGGAATTGAACCAGTGACCCTTTGGTTCACAGGCCGGCACTCAATCCACTGAGCCACACCTGCCAGGGCCCGGAATCAGACTTTTAACACTTAAAAGCATATACAAAGTTACTGAAATATAGATAAAAGAAAAAAAACATGAATTCAAGTATCTGGAGAAAAAAGGGCTAGCTAGAAAATACAAATAAAACATAACTCAATTGTCTGATTTTAGGATGAGTAGTAGTTTTAAATAGTATAAATAAATTTAAACTGTATGTCTTCAAAATGATGTTTGAAACACCAGAAGTTTATTGATATTGAATATCTGAATAACTTAGCAAGACAAATTCTAACCATTTTTGAAAATGGACCAAAAGCAAATTGTCATATGCCTAAAACACTATTGGGCAAACATATCAACTTTTATCCTCAGCTAAACATTTAATAAAGTTACAGTTCCAACAGAGGCCATTCTGGTGGGCTGTAAAGGATATTTACAAGCAATCAGTAGCAGCAAAATTACTTATTACAGATGATGCACTTTACAAATATCATCTAAACTTAATGTAAAAGAACCGTGTGGAAATAGCATATTTTAAAAACTGAAATGAGGTGTTACAAAATACTGTGGTTACAATCAGTTTACATGCAGGTGCAGGAGAAGCCCTTTATTTTATTTATCGATTTAGCATAGAATTCCCTGCTTTGAAGTTCTGCATTTAAGTGGTTCTTAAGCTAATTACATTACAAAGACTATTTTCAAATAAGGCCACATTTCAATGTACAGGGTGGAGGGAGGGAGGGTTACAACTGGAATGTATCTTTTTGGAGGGCACTATTCAACCTATGTATGCGATAAAAATGCTTTATTATTTCAGTGGTTCCAAAATGTGCAAGGGGTGAACATCGTTTCCTGGCCGACCAGCTTAGGTCAAATGCCCAGCCATGAATCAACTATCACAGCCAGGGGAGAAAGGACATTCATTGGCCCGGCCTGGGTCTCTGCCTATCCCTGAGGTCAGCAAACAGATTTGCCTTTATTCCCTGCCCTGTGAGTTGAGTAGAGAAAGGGTCAGTTATCAAAGGAAAACTGGATTTTGTTATCCCAGTAAGGAATACTTAAGCTAAATCATAGATAACCACTAGCTATTCATATCTTCAGATGAATAGTACTTGCTGAGTAAGTACTATTATAATCGTCAAATTATAATCATCAGAAAAATATATTTAATTCCAGAACAACAACGTAGAAATAGTTTTATTTGCCCAAATATTTTTAGTGATGTGTCCTTATGCCTTGGTTCTTCCGGCATGGCTTCGCTGCATTCACTCTGCAACATTAGCCCCTCCCCCTGATTGTGGGCGGGACCTAGACTGTGATGTCACTCCTGTCACTCCTGTGATTATGTTACTTAATCTGGCCAAGCTGATGGGATGTACCAGGTGTAGCGGAGGTCCCTCAATCAGCTGATTGGGGTTCATGCAAAGGGAGGCCTTCCTGGGTGGGCCGGTGTAATCAGGTAAAAACAGCTCTAAGAGAGACCTGGCAGGAGGACTGAGCGCAACACAGATGCTCTAGGGGGCCCCCTCCGGAAGCAAGCTGCCATGGCTTGTACAGTAGCAAGAAAATGAGTCCTGCCAACAAGCGGCAGGCTCTCCGAAGGGGACCTTCCCCGGTCAACCTGTACAGGGCGAAGCAGCCCAATAGACCCCTGTACGTGCACCACGGGGCCCGGGGCCCAGGGCCCAGGGAAGCAGCGCCCGCATCTGTGCCCCTCGGCGATTGTGGAATAGCAAATGTGTTGGTTTAAGCCACTAAACTGTGGTAATGTTATGCACCAATAGAAAATTAATTCAAAGATAAAAATGATTAAAAAATGCGAATAGCGTCTTCTGCTTGTTACCTTTTCTAGTTGGGCTATCGATACTTATTTCTGCATGAAAGGTAAAGGAAAATATGTGGATAATAAATAGCGTTCTCGTATATTAAGTGTCATTCTCACCCGTGGGCGGATGAGGGCCATCCTCGCTGCTGTGCAGAGGAGAAAATGGGAAGGGACAGGTCAGTAGGGTCTGTAAGCAATCCCCGTGGGCTTCTGAGTGCTCTCTGGCCCCCAGAAACACAAGTGCTTCTAATAGGGAGTCTGTGACGGTATTTTCATCTGAATATACAGAGACATCTTCTCACTTCCAAAATTCCTTACTATTTTTGTTTGCTTTTAGAGGGAAAAAAAAGAACCGGCTTTCAAGTTTTCATTCATTATAAAAATTGTTTGAAAGGAGTAGTTTCCTTTTTTCCCCCTTAACCTAAGCAACCACAATTTTTATAGTTTGGGGCATTTATGGTTTTAAGCATTTTATAGGTTGCAGCATCCTTATAAAAATGTCTCAAATTAAAATATGTAAATAGATACAGTGTACACACTCAGAAAATATTCTAATATGGCTTGGCCTTATAGAGACTTTTGTATTTATACCCTGGGAAGCAGATTTATAAAGCAATGAATCTTTAGACCCTTCTTGTTTTTCTTCTCTCAGGGCCATTAACTTCCCCAATTCCTGAGCCATTGCCACTTTGCTCCAGGATGATGACTCCAAATGCACTCTTTTCCTAACACTCAGACACAACTTAGCTTTTCAGGGATATTTCCCTCATGGCCCAGAAAGTAATTACTTTCTTAATCTCTGTCAATCTCATGAAGATAAAATGTTACAGCTTGAATAATTCATTCTCTTCACATTATTTACAATTTAAAAAAGTACTGCAGGAAAAGTTTCTATACCCAAAGGAAAGAATCCCAAACAGTGGAAGTTTTAGTGCCGACAGGCTGGTTTCTAGATTGGCACTTGAAACCAAATTTCTCTGGCCGATGTCTGTTGAGTTCTGTTTCATGTAATACTAGTCCTTCCCATACCTGTCCATTCAGTAGAGGTTTGCTTTTTTAAATTTCTAAATGCTGCTCCTTGTAATTTTCATCACTGAGTTCATTCTCTTTCTTTGGAAATCTTTTATTGCATTTTTAGTCACTTTGAACAACATTCATTCACTTATTCATTCTACAGACGGAAAACCCCATTCCTAGAACTTCACTGCATTAATGCGAATTTCAATCTCATCATTATTTTTAACGATTTCCCCAAATTGTCTCTAAATTGTACTTTTTCTCACACAATGAATCAGAGACGTGTCCGTGCCCTTTAGAAAGGAGAAGATGAAAATGTATATGAGGGATTTCACATATTAAATTGCAATTTATATGTTGATTACTAACAAAGTCTTAATCTCTTCTTTCGTCTACTTAATATCCGTATATCCAAGCAGCAAACCGTCTTCCCACAAACTTCCTCGGATCAGTAAAAGGAAATTCTGTCCTTTCCATCACTCGGGCCAGAAAGGGGTTCACGTTGTTCTTTCCTTTCACCTCCATGACATCTCACAACCAGTCGGAAAAGTGGGTCATTTTTACCTTCCTAATCTACCTGCATTCGTTTGTTTCTAACCACATCTTCTACGGCCCTGGCCCAAACCCGCACTTTCTCTTATTCAGACCCCTTGAGATAACTTCTAACCGCTTCCCTGCACCCGCTCTTCCAGCATTTCCAATTCTTTCAAAACCCTCTCCTGCTCCAAACTTCCAACGGCTTCTCTCTAAGACAGCTGATTTAATTCCTGTCTAGGAATTCCCTGATCTGTGTCATCAGGTCATTTTTCTACTGAGTGATTGTTCCCCTTCAGTGTGACATTTTCCTGTTTCCTTCCCCTTCCTCTTCTTCTTCTCCCTCCCCACTTCCCCTTCCCATTCCTCCCCCTCCTCCTCCTCTTCCTTCTCCTTCTCCTCCTCCCCCTCCCCCTCCTCCTTCTTCTCCTTCGTCTCCTTCTTTTCCTTCCTCACCTCCTCCTTTTCTTCCTTATCCTTATTCTTGCATATCTATTTTTTAATTGCACTTGTTTTTAATTCCTTTGATGAGATGGGGCTCTGCTCTGGGATGTGACTAAGTTCCTTAGAAAGAGTCCGATCACTTGGAGACTTGCTTTTAGCCTTTAAGTGGGTTCGGAGCAGCCTGTAATCTCGCGAATATTTTCCCCTGCGACTGAGAGACGGCCCTTTCCCTTCCAGAGGAACTGAACTTCATCGCCCTGCATTAGGATCTCTCTTCCTGGGTGGAGGTACACCGATTTTTCTCAGCACGAGAAAGACTTCCTAAATTGTTCCTCGGCCTCCTTCCTCAGCCCCAGTGCCAGGCCTTGGTAAACCACGCACTCCTGTGCGCTAAGTTACTCAGCTCCAGTCTGTTCCTGTATCCGTGCCTCTGTTTCTCTTTTGCTGCTCAGTTTATTTGGTTCATTAGACTTCGCATACACCTGAGATCATATGGTATTAGTCTTTCTCTGGCTGGCTTATTTCACTTGGTATAATAATCTCCAGGATAGCTGTCAGGGGGGCGGGGAAAGGGGAACTGGGTGAAAGGAGATGAAGGGATTAGCCAAGGAACCAAATGCAGGAACCGGTCAATAGTGTGCTGGTGGCTAGAAGGGTGGGGGTGCTGGGTGGAGGTGGGCAAAGAGATGGGGACCATGTGGACATCTGTAATAGTGTCAACAATAAAAATAGAGTTTAAATTTTTTTTAAAAAATATACTCAGCTTCAGATGCTCTGAGAAGCTCCCTTCTCTCCAATGACAAGGTTAATCCCTATGTATCTGGACCCATAAAATGTATGTGTCCTGCCCAGTGGCCTGACCCATGTCACAAATCTAAACCTAAGCCAGCCTACACATACAGAAACGCGGGTCAAAGGAAAAACCGACACCATCACCACGCTCCTCCACTGCAGCTTCAGCGAGCTCACCGCACCCTAGAAAACGCACCTGCTGGCCCTCCAAGGAAACCCCCGCCTCCGAGTCCGTCTGCCCTGCTTCTGTGTTGCCTCTTCTAATGCACCACACACCTCGTTCTTGCCCCAAATCCGCAGGCACGGCACTCCGCTGTTCGTGAGACAACACCCTCCCCAGTCCATGGACTGTTTCCCCTTCAGTGAAGGACACCGGACTCCTTACTAAACTGCATCGTTGCTGTTGTTTGGCACCAGTGTACCATCCAGTGGATTTTGCACTGCTGAGACTCCCTGAACTCGGACCTATCCATTTAGGAAGGTCCTGGGCTGTGCTTGGGTCAACTGCTCAGCTCTCTGCTCTGTGTCTTGCAAACTCTTCCCCAAAGGGTTTGCAAGAGGGCCAGTTGTGGGGCTTGCCTCATTTAGTTCCTTTCTCCCAAGGGCCATCATCCTGTGCCATTTCTTGTGCAGTCTGAAAATTGTGGCTATGGATATGTCATCCAGATTTTTTAAGGATTGCTTATGGCAAAAGGCAAATCTGTTCCTTCTCTGTTCCATTCTGGTTGGAAGTGAAAGTCTAGAGGCCCTGCCTATGGAATCAATGGTTTGCATTTTTTTTTTTCCAGTTGGACCTGTTTGAACGGTTTTAGCAATGCAACGAAGTGTTTTTAAAAGGACTTTAAGGAATAAAGCTAGAAAATTATTCACGGCATTATAGTAGGGTTTTGTCAAGTTTATTCCCCCCCGACTACGTGACTTTCTCTCTCTTACCTTTTCATACAGCTGCTAACCCTGAAACGTTTGTAGGCCCGTACCATTTTGTCATGTCCCTGATATTTCTTTTTCATAATGAACACAAAAGGAGTGAATACAAAATACTTTGGCCTTGAGGTTATTTAGAGCTGAACTGCTGACTTTTTTCCCAGCATGAATCTGTGAATCTCGTTAGACAAAAAAGGCTCAGCCCTTGAAGGGAAGGAGCCTCAGAAGGAAGGGCAGCACAGCAAACGCTCGCCCTGCAGCCCTGAGCCAGCGGCTTCTCCCTGGGGCCCGGGGCATTATTCGGGGCCTGGATGCACCTCCTCCTAGGGCACGCATGGCTTCTTCTCCCATCTCTGATGAAGCCACAAGGTAAGTGGGAGTTCGCAGCTTGGACACCTATCAGAATTCCTTAGGAATCCAGTCTCTCTAATTGTGTCTGCTCCCCGTGACTTAACGAAGAGGACATTGCAATGAGGGATGTGGAATGTATCTGCGTTTCCTATTTCTTCACAGGACTGGCCGAGGGCAACCACAAATGCCACCTATTTCTTTAGACAACACTGCCCTGAAATAAATTCGCTTCTCCCATGTGCTGTCTCCTCTTTGTTTCTGGTATTTTTTCCTACTTAGGAATCATAACCCACCATCAGTTATAAAATTGCTGTTTCATTAATTGCAGATATGAGATGAATAAGTTCTGGGGATCTATTTACAGCATGGTGAGTATAGCTGATAATCTTGTACTACACACCAGAAATTTTCTGAGAGAGTCCATTTGTCTTGCCCCTCCGCCAGATGGCCCCTGCGTGAGGTGGGTGAGTTGATTGGGCTAATCATGTCACAGTGCATGTAGACCTTCATCATCACGTCATACAGCTTTAAAAAAGTCATGGTGTGCGACTAATTCTGTACAATTTTTAAATAAAATATTTTTGCAATAGCGTACTTCAGTTTGATAATTCCATCTGTCATTATTTGTATGTAAGCTCCGTTACGATTCATCTGGAGAACACTTTCAAATGACGCAGTGGATGGTGATACAGCCACTGCCGCGTCTTTTGGTTTAAAAGTCTTTTAACAACAGGACTGTTGCACAGAAAATAGAAACGGTCCCATTGATTTAATTTTTAATATCTTCGGAAAATATTAGGGAGAAAAGTGACACAGGCTTTTCAAGTTATTATTTTTGTATTTCTAACTGCAGAGCAGTCCCGCTGTTTCATGTACTTACACGGTCTGCTTTCCGGCCCTTTCCTCTTCAACAGGCATGGTTAATTATTTCTGATATAGCTGGCGTGTTTGAATTTAATTATCTTGACCAACTGCCACTGCTTTTTTCTCTTCCTTGTGTGCTCCTGGACACCCATCACAAGCACGCGAAACGCAGGGGTCAAATAGTTCTTCACGTTATGACCACTTTTGGTTAAGGGCTGAGAAACACACGTGCAAACACGAGCTGGTGGCACCAGCAGAGGACGTGTCTGATCGCGTGCACTGTTCACCTGGGCGCACAGAAAACCGTGTACCTTCTAAATGCCGCTGGTGACTAGAGGAACGAGATGTTCCCGGGATATAAGTTAAGCCACTAAGAGTTGTGGAGAAGCAGCACATTGCTCGCTGCTCTAGCAGAGTGGGCGGGTCTCAGACCCCCGTGCAGCAGTTTCAAGGACTTTACCCGGTTGTTGGATGAGAAATAACGATAACGATGCAGAGCAGCTAGATTATGGTCTTGATAGGCTCATACGTGGAAGTAAACACATATATTTAAGTTTTTTTTATCACACGGGTTCTTAAACTGTTATATGCCTAAAAAATAAAGTACTTTACATTTAAATAGCTTTTTCCTATACTGACTGATGAGCGTTTCAGAGAAGTTAGCATTTATAAAAAGAGGGACATCTATACCATGTAGCTTGTGCTCCTATTACTTGAGTTTCTGAGGAGAGTCTCTGAGAAATATATTGAATTATCACAAAACAACCTCAGACTTTCCAAGAGCTAGCTGCACATATAAAACTTCCACACAGCAATGGGACCAATGGTGAATTTTTAAAATAAACTATAAAGAATCTAGTCTTTCAAATTCTTACAAAAAGCAAATGGTTTAAGAAACATTTGTTTACACACCAAAGTAATTTTTTGCTTAGAATTGGAATATCTGTAATATTATGCTTAGTATTAGATAAGAACCCCAAATAGTTAAAAGCTTTCCTAAAGTGGCATTTTAGAATTCTTTCACACATTTTAGTGCGGAAGTTCATTTTTAAAGTGTATTTTTAAAAGATTTTACTTATTTATTTTTAGAGAGGGGAAGGGAGGAAAAAGAGAGGGAAAGAAACATCAATTTGTGGTTGCCTCTGGTGTGCCTGCCACCAGGGACCTGGCCTGCAAGCCAGGCATGTGCCCTGAATGGGAATCGAACCGGCAACTCTTTGGTTTGCAGGCCCATGCTCAATACACTGAGCCACACCAGCCAGGGCCATTTTTAAAATGTCTTAAGAAAACCAAATATATCACTGTTATAAATAAGAGCAAGATAGATTAACTTACAAAAAATAGAATTTGTGTGTGTGTGTGGCGGGGGGTGGTTAGGCACTTTGTATTATAGATTTGCACTAAAATAGCCATTCCCATATTTGAGAAATGGGAAATGCATTTTACTTTCTTTTTAAAAATTGTTGATTTTAATTCTCACCCAAGGATATGTTCATTGATTTGAGATAGAGAAAGAGACAGCAAGAGTGAGAGAGGAAAAAAACAAACATTTATAGGCTACCTCTGGCAGGTGCCCAGACTGGGCATCAAAGCACAACCTAGGTACGTGCCCTGACTGGGGATGAAACCCACAAACCTTCCATGTATGGGACGTCGCTCCAACCCACTGAGCCACCCAGCCAGGAGAGGAGTTTCACTTTCTAACGTTCAGGATGTATGTGCTTCTCATAATTGTGTGAGCATGACTACAATTTCATCTCAGTGAATCGTTCAGTTCTTTCACTGACCTAGTGGCTATCTACCTGAAATAATTTACAAAAAGTCTTGCTAACGACTCCTTATTCTTGCTTCAGCCCGGGGGTGGGGGAGGGGAAGCCAGTCCAGTCAGTATTTAAACCTTTCTAACTTAATGAGGAAATCAAAAGCTTTTGCTGCCTGTCACTTAACAGACAGGCCTATGGTTTGGGTCGGTTTCCTCTGTCAGTTTCTTCTATTCGGCAGCCAGATGTGTAAATGTCTGTGGGTGTTACATTAGCACCAAAGCTCGTCCTCACTGAACACGCAGTGCCCTTTCACTGGATTGGTGCGTCCAGAGCGTTAGCCTTGTGACAGATCTTCTGCCTGAAAATGTGATTAGAAACTATATATGTATATGTATATATATATATATATATATATACACATATATATATTCCACCTCTCTGTCTAGAATATATATATGTATCTCCATATATTCTAAATGTACATTGACAAGAATATAAATTCAGACTGTTCTGGTTTTGCAATTAAATTTAGAAAATTTGTCAGCGTACTAATTGACATATCCTAATTAATATCCAGTTTACTTTCTAAAATTACAATACTAAACAAACAAGCAGACCACCCTTTGACAGTGCGTGTATACTAAAACCTAATTAAAAATTACTGTGAACTGAATGTTTTAATTTCGAGTGCTGTTAGATTTGAGTAGATACACAAAGTTGCATAAAATATACCAATTACTGAAGTTTCTACTACTTACTGTGGGAATATAAAAAATTCAACATTGTGAATTAAGTTAGCTGCTTGCATGTCCTATATTCACAGACATATTACATAAGAAATACTCCATGAGCCTGATTAAAATCTAACTTTTAATGAACTTTTAAATGGATCTATTATGATATTGATGTGATATTATAGTAGTGACCAACTACAAAGCATTAAAACATTTTGGGGGAGCGTTACCTTTAATTCAGCATGACACCCATTGGGAAGAGGGGTAATTGGTAGTATGTTTTAAATGGAACAAGCTAAGGCATTAGCCAGTTCCCTGCCAGTGTCCATGTGGGCTATATTCTTGTGCTGCAGTAGAGTGATAACTTCAGCTGTTAATGCCTGGAATCAAATAATCAGATACATCCAGTAAGATGGTGAGAGGGAACAAACTTGCTCGATTCTCTTCCAGGGATGTTAGGGCCATGTCAACAAACACCTCCCGCCCCCTCACACACTCCTCCTGCTCCCCACCGTTAAGGATTTCTTTTAATCTGGTTGCTCAGAATAAGTGCTGGAGAGCAGAGGCCCTCAGTTTGAGCAGCATTAGAATGACCTAGACAGATTGTTGACAGCTCTGGTTTCTGGGCCCCAAACCCCATTTCCAGCTGAGTAGGACTAGAATGGAGCCCTAGAAGTCACATCATCGTTATCCACTCCCACATCTTGTTGATATCGGTATTGCTGAGCCAGGGACCACACTTGTAAAACACTGTTCTGGACAAGAAAAGAAACACCACAGACAAAACACATGGCCTCAAGCCAGTAGAGAGATGCTTGTTATTTATTTTTATTAAGTGATTTAATAAATGTGTTAGACCACAGCTTCTAACAACCTGCATGTGGAGTTTAAGCTTCAGGGTTCCTTATGATTATCTTTTTAGTATGATAACATATATTTGCTTACTAATGCTTCCCTAAGAAAACTTGTGAAAACCCCTCTAATACTATACTAATATCAGTATAATATTAGTATACTAATATTACTATAAACATGTTCTATAAGCATTATACACAAGTTCAGAAATAGAGAACAAGAAAGAATGAGAGAGAAACAGAAAGAAAAAAAGAAAACTGTGGTATAGCCATGAAACACAACCATTGTAATTAATCATGATTGATTTCCTGAAGTTGGACTTTATCCCCGCCTCTTGAGTCCCTTGGAAAATCTGAGGAAGACCAACAAAACTGGAGTTGCCCATCCTTCGCTATCCTTAAAGGTTTCCCTCTTCCTAATAGATGTGATGCTGTTACTGACCCAAATTTATGTTCAAACCTCCTGAGTCTTGCTTGTGGTTTGTGGCGCAGGGCACCTCAGCAGTCTGCCAGCTCTTGCTGAAGTTCAAAAGTAAACACACCGAATCATCCTGTAAATAATGATCCTGAGTGGAATACTGAAGACTTTGATCCCCCCATGCTATAAAGACAATGAACCCAACTTCGGGGGTATGACTGCAGCCGTGCTGCCTTCCCATCTCTCAAGCTATCCAGTCTCCTCGGTGCAGCGATGGGTGCTCTTATTTCTATGGTTCCAATCAATGTGTTTACTTACTTGATTCCGGTCAACCTGCAAGTAAACCTTAGCAACACAGAAATCGATGTACAGGTGAAGCTGTTTACACTCCAAATAGATCCCAGGGTACCGCAGTTTCCGCAAAGTCAGTAATAGAACTACTTTGAGACTCAGGAATCATGTTGTACTATGGCAGAGTTCAGTCTCGAGTTAAAAGGCGAAGGGAAATATGTGTTAAATGTGGCTTATTTCTTTTTTACTTACAGAAAATCTGGAAATAATCTTCACGTGACAACTAGGCATACAAACAAATAAGAAAATCCATGGAAAGGACTTAATACGTATTCAGTACATACTAGTTATAACGGGTATTATACATATAAACTGTTAATACATAACATCTGAAGAGTGACTAATTTGCTAGTCAAGAAACTGAGGTTTTATGAGACTGACACTTAGATTTAATAGCTGAAGTAGTTTAGATACTTTGTGGCTTCTCTTTAGGTGAACTTTAAAATTATTCTTTGGCCACTACTTGAAATTTCAATGCTGACATAGATAAGGTGGACAACAGAGTCACTTTCCAAACTTCTCTTCAAATTCTTATGATTCCTGTAATGAGAAAAAGAAAAGCAGAAAATCAAGTTGCCTTTAAAGAAACTGAAGTAGATTTTTAAGGGTCAGGGGAAAAGTCTTGGAATGCCCACCTTCCAATTCTTATCTCCCCGCTCTGCATCTGCAGAGACGTGGATAACTACAATTGAGAGAGCAAAGCCTTCCATTTTAGATTCCCCCTACTTTGAATTCCACTCAGATGTGAAACTGGACAGATATTTCTGACATTCGGTTTCTATTTTCTAAAATTAAGACAATAATTTAAGACTACCTCGCAGAATTAGTGCACAGATTAAACAAAATACGTAGAAAAAGCCCAAAGCTGTGAATGTCCCATTCCCATAAATGCCTCTTTCATTCCTGTAGAAAACCTAAATGCAATTTTTACATCATCAATTATGCTGTGAATGCCTATGGGTTTCTATTTTATTTTTATTATGTGCCAGAATTTAGAAATGAACTCATATGCTGTTACATAACGTTTGCCATTTTTAACGTCTCTTTTTGAACGACAACACCGCTTTGTTTGAGTGTAAATGTTGACGCGGGTGTGACTCCATCACTGTCTATAGTCGGTGCACATGATTCATTGTTTTGGTATGCATGCCACATTGCCTGAGCATCTTTAGGATCTGGTGCTCCTGGATTTGGTGTCAATGCTATGGAATCCAGATATTTTTAATAATGGTGTGTGATTCTATTCTCAGCTTTCCAAACAGTATGAGGTAGGGAAATGCAATCCTGTCCTCCTATCTCACTTTTCAGTTATATAATTCAATAGTCTTTAAATATAAAACCTTTTCTTCATTTGTCTGGGCCTTTAAAAATACATGAAGATATGTTAAATTGATTCAGAACATAAATTTGTCCAATGCAAATGAGGAAATTAGAAATGTAGAAGAAAATATTTCTCTAGACATTTTAATTTTCTGACAAATTTTAGGGTTTCTCCAGTTAAATATGTAAATAGTCAAAATTGCCATAGCAAATTCAAAGTTTGCCCTAAAACCAGGGCCAAATATGAGTTAAGATTTTCCTATTTATAGGTAAATGTATTTTGTTTCAATGTGTGCTTTTATTTCTATGTCTTTATTAGCCTAAATGTTTGTCTAAAACCTGTTTATATCCTGTTACTAAATGTTACTAAATAAATAAATGTTTATTTAATGTTACTAAAACTAGTAACATTAAACCGCACGTATAATGTCTTGCGTTTTTGAATCACCTGTCTGGCACCAGGTGTGAGTAGTCAGTGCAGAGGGTATGACTGAACGCCCTTCTACTATAAAAATGAGCATAGGGATCACTTAATCTACATTCCAATTTGATTTACTATGAACAATACAAATCAATCAGCAGCTCCTGACCCTGGGTGTACATATACTTTATGTTAATGGCCATATTATGAATTATTTGCTTAGGTTTAGAGATAGGTAAGTTGGCTGAAAGTCACAAACTTATACCAAAAAAGCTCATAAAGTAATAATCTATTGAACAAAACATTCTTAAACTATGTCCCTTAATACATTTTTCTCTGCTGTTTATTTTTTTATGAGAAGCTTCATATCAATAGCAAGAATGTATACAAACATTTGAAAGGTATTATAAATAAACAAGTAAATTGTGGGAGTCAACAAATATTCATTTTACTTTAATATACTTTAAACTTTACACTCTAAAACTGAATACTTTATAACTTAAAAACTTTACGCTTTAAAACAGTCTATTTTCCCTAATACATACCCTTGCACCAAATCTCCCTTCATATTTAGGTTGCATTCCCCTCTGAGTTTCATTCTACTGAAGCAATTTTTGCTACAGACCCTAAACCCTAGTATTTGTACATATATCGGGCGTTCTCAGTGCTCAAAGTATAGTACCAGCTTTGGAGTGGGACCCCGTGTCTCAGAAAGTACTGCCTATATCACAGTTACATAAACACAAGAGATGCATCTCCCTGGACTCCCGCCTTAAGTCCCCAGCTCCACCCTCTTCCCTAAGCCCAGTCTTTATGTAGTAAACCCTCTTATTAGCATATCCAGTTAACACTCTTGAAATGTGTCTCTACACCCTTCTATATGTCAAATATTAACCTCGCAACTCCCCAGCACAGTGCTTTTCCCACGGTTCTCCATCTCTGGATGTAACAGAATCTCTCTGTGAAGGCTGCAACTATACCCCCGTACCCGATGCCACACCTTCCTTCCTCCAGAGAATAGAAACATCGTCGGCAACCTGATATCACCGCTCTTTAGCATCTGTGGACTAGATCTTCTCTCCTGCTCCTCTTAACCATCCCAAGGTCAAGTTCCCTGATGCCCCTTAATGCATGGTGCACATACTTTCTTATTCTACGGTAGTCTTTCTCCACAGGACAGCCAGAGTAGGGTCTTCTAAATTCAAATACAATAAAGCCATTTTCTTTCTTAAAACCATTCAATGGTATCTCACTACTCCACGAGTGAGATTTACAATCCGCACCCTGGGCTCCTTGGACCTGCAGTCTTGGTCCTTGGCTTTGGGTCATCTCCCCTTTGTCTTGTACCCGACACTCTGTTCTCAACACAGCAGCCGCCCTTGCTTCCTTGCATTTCTTTGAAGTGGAAATCTCCTGTGACATCCTTCTCTCATTCCTCACATACTCTTCTCCCCTCATTCAGGAAACACCTGTTCTTGTACAGATCTCAAATATAACTTCCCCAATGCAGCCTCTTTGAACTCCTACACTACTCCTATCCCCCTGTCATATCCCCACCTACCTCCCTATGGCTTTTCTTCTTAGAACCTAACACAGTGTTATTCATATATGCACTTAAAACATCTACACATTACATATGTACAGATGTATAGCACATATTTTCACTTATTCTTGCATCTAACATATCCAATTAATAATTGTTTTGTAAACTATCCTTTTACTTCTACAAGTGCTCAAAATTATTTCCAATTAACTCAGTTAAATTTAATAACCTAGAAAACTCCAAGATGTAAGCATTGTGGTTATTCTAGATTTTGTCTTTATTTTTTAAAGCCAATTGCATTAATGCATCTCTCTGCTGTGATTTTATACGTGGAGTTTTCGGGTGAGCTTAGGTTGATGGTCTTGATGACTGGTAGTGCCGCTGATTGCAGGAGCCACTTCAGCAAGAGCAGTCCGTCTAGAAATGACAGGCTCCTCAGCTCCTGTTTGCAAAGCACCGAGTTAGCACAGTACTGTCTAGTTGGAGACTCTTATCAAGATTCGCAGTCTTTCTCTTTTTCCTCATGTCTTTGTGAGCACAGCTGAGGATGCATAAAATATGAGCAAATGCATTCTCAGTGAAGTTAGTGTCCACTGGTTTCCCATTATTTATTTCCTGTCCTCCAGGCTGTAAGCTCTATTGATCCTTACTCTTAGCCAGCATCTAATCTCATAACCTTTAAGACACCAAAAGTGGAGACGAGCAAAATCTATATTGAATTTCAATTCCTTCCGAAAGCTTTTCTGGGGAGAACAGCATGAAGAAGTGCTTCTGTCTCCGGGGCTGATAATTGGTTTCCAACCCCAGTTCCCAGCAGCTTGGTGACCCTGTCCTTCCACGGCTCTGCTCTCTAGTTCCCTAATTTGCTCAGGCACAAAATATGGAACATCGTTCATCGATTCCTTGGATAGCTTCTATTTTGAAAATTTATAACTAGAGTCAGGGTCAAAATCATTATGGTGTTTTGTTGCATATGTTCAAATTACATAACGTTTAAAAAATAAACCTAAAATTTTAACAACTATTTAACAAAGATATTCATATATTTATACATGTATGTACACAATGATGATATGTATCACTGTAAATAATCATTCCCATTTTCATCAAGTGTTAAAAAAATTAGATACACCAGAGTATTCCATCTGTAAATTATACTAACAGCAAAAATCATATTTGGTTTGAATCATTTCATTTGAATTATTTAACTGTGACACAAGTACTTTGGAATTGAATTTTACTAAGCTATATTTTCATTAATTTAAACTCTTCCTTAGATTTAGAGAATCAGCATTTCTAATTGGATTAGGCAGCCAAGGCCAGTTTTACAATATCCAAATAGTCAAGTGGTTTCCGCAAAAACAAAACACACAGTAGCCAATACTCTTCCTCGTTTATAGCTTCAGGATAATGTTCCCTATTGCCGAAGTCCACATAGCATATTTTCAATACCTTGGAAATTAGAAGTAGTTCTTTCTATCCTCAAAAAATCTGAAATTGTCTTCTAAGGAATGACTGGAGGCAAAGCCAGCTACACAGTTTGTTTGGCCTAGAGCAAAACTAAATTGTGGGGCTTGGCAAGAGTAAAACACACACATAAGTACAAGCTACAAAAATACAACTTCTACAGTTTTGGTGAGTCTGTATACCAGGTGACTTTTCATATGTGCAGTCAGAGCTGACCTTGCTCAACACAAAGATGAACCTAAAAATTCGTATCAGTCATTTCAAGGTTTTTAGTGTAAGTGAATTAAGCAGCAAATTAAAAAAAATACTGCTGGAATAAGTGTGTCATAAAACTTGTAGAAGTTGATAAAACCCATAAGACCCATGGAACATTATATAAACACATAGAAAATGATATAGAACCAATGAAATTTTATAAACTGTAGGAAAACGTTTCTCTCTTCCCCACTGTCGCCTACTCTCTGAATAAAGTACTAATGCCTGTTCCAAATGTCCTGAGAACAACTGCATGCAAACATTTACTTGCCTTTTTCTGGGAAAAGCCATTTTCCCTCACTAATTTCCTGTATAACAGAGTGTCCCTTTCCGTGCAGGGAACCGTGAACGAGCACAAAGGTTTCAGGATAATTTGTCAAACCTGCAATACAAACTGCCTCAATTTGGGGAACTAAAGCTTTTGCTGGCAGAAAAGCAGTGGAGAGAGTTAAGTAGGCCAGATTTAAGGAGTCCATGGAATTGAACTGCAGAGATTTAGCAGTTTCTAAATGTCAGAAGGCACTTTCATACTTTGTTTCAGAAAGGAAATTGCATTAAATGATAGTTGTCGTGGAGTCCTCGGTCTCTTCCCCACGAGCTGTGGTCCTTGAGCTATTTTAATCCAACCCTTTGGAGAAGTGGGAGATCAGGTTAAATATCCAAGACTCTCAGGGGCCACTGAAAATCTCTCTTCTGTGGTTTGGGAAGTTCTGCTAAATTATTCCAAGTTTATTCCATATCAGATTTGCCAGCAGTGATAAGAGGCCTGTGGGCTTGGGGTTTTGTTGTTGCTGTTGTTAAACTCAGATTCAGTTTCTCAAATACAAACTAATTTCTTTCCTCTTAAAAAAGGGGAAAAAAGGGGGGGAAACCCTAGAATCATAAGTTTGTCAGGGAACATCAATTTCTAAACTAGCTGGATGTTTAAGTTTGCAATATTATTTAATCGACAAAATGGAATTTATTTTCAAATATCTTATTCAGATTAAAACACTACCACCCTCATCACCGCCACCATCGTCACCATCGTCGTTGTCACCACCACCAGCATTCCATGTCCTGGCTAGGAGAATTCAGAGGAATCAAATATGAATTACCTGGCACAAAGACAGGCTTTATTTTAACTTGAGTTTTACCTCCATTTCCCTCCCATTTTAAAAATTCCGGGCATTTCATGAAGTTTAATCCATTTGTTTTGCTAAAAACCTTTAGAACAGTGTTTTCAGAGAAAAGATGGCCTTAAAGTGCAGTGCAGAAACATGGGTCTGCGGGGGTATAGCTCAGTGGTAGAGCATTTGACTGCAGAAACATGGGTAAGCTTGAACATAAAAGTACACAGAACATTGAAAGTGGCCACCCTGTTTGCCTCTCTGGCCAGTGTGGCTCAGTGTGATGCTACAGGAGTGTCATCCTGTAGGCAAAATGTTGTGGGTTCCATTCCTGGTCAAGGCACATACATAGGTTGCAGGTTTGGTCCCAGGTCTGCAAATGTACCATCTCCAGGCGGGCGCATATGGGAGACCACAAATGGATGCTTCTCTCTCTCATGGATGTCTCTCTCTCTCCTCTCTCTCTCTGAGAGCAGTGAAAAAAAATGTCCTTGGGGAAGGATAAGGAAGGGAGGGAGGGAGGGAGGGAGGGAGGGAGGGAGGAAAAGAAAGGAATAAAAAGAAAAGGAATGAAAAGAAAGAAAGAAAGAAAGAAAGAAAGAAAGAAAGAAAGAAAGAAAGAAAGAAAGAAAGAAAGAAAGAAAGAAAGAAAGGAAAGTAGGAAGTGGCCATGCGTTCCTTGACGGTCGGTTTCATCCTTTCCAAGAACAAGAACTGCAGTGATACCACCTTTCTTCAGTCTGTGCACTTCCTGCCCTCGCGGTCCACCTGTGAGTAGAGAACTAGATTGCTCCATGTGAGAGAGGGGAAAACACATTTTGCTTGAGCTATTACATTTTGGATATTTTTTACGTTAGCTTAGTACACACTCCTATTAATATGTACCTTTCTCTGGCTGAATATGGAAACATAGTTAGTACAGGTTTACGTAAGACTTTGGTGCCCATTTAATGTTGAGGAGAGCCCAAGTGTCTTTAGTGTTATTTGATTTCAAAAAAGGCTGATTTTCAAAATAATTCTGGAGTAATAATGAACTTTTAAGATATCTACAGACAAGTTTTAGTGACTTTTTTCCAGGTTGGCATTTAGCACATTACAGTACACAAATATAGGTGAGTTTAATTAAAAGAAGTTTGTAATTACAATGTCAACGCTCTAGACATTTGCTATTTTTGATATTAAAGTGTCCATGTAAATATAGACTCTAATTTTTAATGTCACTTTCTTATACATGCAACTATAATTTTTCGTAATTTCTCATAATTTATATTTCTTGAACATTTCTTTCTACATTTTCACACATCTAATCATTCATGTTTATTGTTAAGAAAATAATTTCTCTGTGCTGATTCTTAGCCAATGACAGAATATTTTTATTTTCATTTTTATACTCTCAAATAGTTCAAACCAAACAAAACTCTAAACATTAAAAAGTATTTATTGGTTCCTTCCAATGATTTAGGAGATTGAAATCATATATAATCAGTATACATGTCTTTGCTAAAATTCAAACACACGCTATTTTAAGTGGTATGTTTGTTGTATCTGTAGCTTCATGTCTATGTGCTTGTCATCATCTACTCATGTCTGCGTCATACTGCTTGGGAGTATGCTCATGCTTCACCCTGGCTACCTCAGAAGATATCTACTAAGAGCACAATTTTGCAAAATGATAAAATTATCACACCCCAAAATTTAAAGTCATTAAAATTCTAATCATCTAGATCGCTCTTCGATTTGTCTTTCTCTGGTGACATTGACATTGTTCATGAGTCTAGCCAATGTTTTGCAAAATTTTGTCTCATTTCTGTTTCTCATAAATATAATCAGGCTAAATAAAATTTGTCTGCAGAATTAATGCATAGGTCACATATATGTCATCCTCAGTCACCCTTTTCCCCAGGAACAGAGTGCAGTTTGGTGCTCTGCTTGCTCACATGATTAGTTAGTATGTGCCAAATTTCTCCTTCAGAAAGATAACCTTTTCTGTCAGGTAAATCAGTAAGAATTTTCATCATTTGATATGTCTTCCTAAAATCAGTTATTAAAATGATTTTGTAAAAAGGATGATTTGTAATCTTCCCAGCATTCTACACTAAATAATTTGTATTCTGCTATAAAATGGAGTTTTTCTATCGTTTCCCCCTTCCATCATTGGGTCAATGTGGCTGTCTCTCAAATAAATGTTTTACTTCTCAAAAATAACCTTTAAAGCTTTTAAACCTAAAGATTTTAATTCAAACTATTTTCTTTCCCTTCAAAAGAAATGGCTGCTATCAATAAGGAAAAGAGATTTCCACTTCACCTCTTTCAATAATTTTTAGAATGGGGAATCGGTACCTGTAAAATGTGATTTAGATTTTTATGACTAATTTGAGATGCTATGGCCTTCTGAGACAAACAATGTTAATTTGCATTTATATGGGACTACCTTGCCATTCCAGAAAACTCTATGGGGATTCTTTCAGGCTGAGAGCGTCACAAACCTCATTTGAAAAATGAAATGCATAGAATTTATTATCTTGTCAATATACATATAAAGTATTATCTCTTATCGGTGAAGGCACGAATATGGATGGTAGGAAAACGCACATGTGAGAACTGTGCTGCCACTTTCACAGGCGCACATGCAGTTCCTTCTTCTCAGGGAACTCTGTTCATTCACTGTCCCCTCCTTTCTTAATGTACAGAAAACACCTCCCAAATTATAAAACTAAAAGCCTTCCAAAGAGAAATAAAGAGAAAGTGGCTGTCTTCTCCCAGCAAAATGCTTCTGAGATTCTCTGTGTTCTCACACGTATCGGGAGTTCATTCCTTTTCTTTGCTGAGAATGAATCCTTTTTATGGGTTTACCAAAACTGACTTATCCATCCATTCGTTGCTGGTCATTACCTCATTTCAGGGGCTGAGGTCTTACGCTGACACGCCCTGTAAACATCCATGGGCAGGTGCGGTCGGAAGTGTTGCTTTCTTGTAGTTAAACAGATGGGAGTGAGGTCGCTGGGTCATTTTTTAAGCATATGTGTAACTTTATAAGACTGTGCCATTTTTCTTGCTAAAGTGGCTTTTGCCTTTCCAAAAGCAACGTGTGAGAGCCCCATTTGTTCCATGACCACTATGGTGTAATTCTGTTTATACACACACACACACACACACACACACACACACACACACTCACACACACTTTTTGCCATTCTAATAGTAGGGTAGTGGTATGCGACTGTGGTTTAAATTTGCATTTAATGTATCAATAATAATGTTGAATGCCTTTCACATGCTTGTCTGCCCTCTGTATCTCTTCTATCTAAATATCTTTAACTCATAGTTTAAGAGTCGATATCCCTGCAGTTCTCCTAAGCCAGTAAGTTCCTCATCTTCAAAATGATACAATAGAATCTAGCTTTAATTTCTACTGGCTTTTTAAAATGAAGATATAAACACATTCAAGTCTTTCAAACCTTAGAAAATGGTGCACACACGCTCAAAAACCCACGAAAACCCCTTCCCTGTCTCACATCCCCTGCAGGTACCAAACGGTCTTGTTGTTGCCTGATCTCCAGTGAAGTCATGAGCGTCTACACCTTCTGTCCTCTTACGTAAAGGGACCCCACACCCAATGAACGTGCAACAGGGATAAAAGGAAGTTCCTTTTTTCCCCCAGTCCATCAACCAAATGTTGGTTTTTCCTTAAGTTACCATTGTCAGAATACCTCCCTGGATGGGGACATTGATTCCCAGGATCTAGGTGTCATATGGTGATAATTCCACAGTGTAATGGCTATGGAGAATGGCCCAGAAATTACTGCTGAGCTCTGGATCATTATACCCTATTCCTTATCATGTTCCTTATCTCTCTGGTCCCTTTTCAAAATCACCTTAATTTAATGTGTTGCAGGTTGAATTTGTTGCTTATCTCTGCAAAGCCTCTCCCCCTTGAAGCCTCCTTACCTGATCTGGTGTCGCCACTCACTAGTGTCAAAATCAGAAACATCGAGGTTTCCCTTTGCTCTCCCTGATTCCCATCCACGCAATCACAGAATTTTATCCATCCAGTCTGCCTCCTACATACTCCGGCCCTCCCTCACTATTCCCTTCTCTGGGCCGCCATCACTGCCCACCAAAACTTCCAGCCTCCTGGGGCTTCCTCCCCTTTTTGCTCTTGTGTCCCTCTATGTCAGTTTGCAGGGAGGCTTCCAGAACACACGCCTTACCGCCCTGCTGCTCAGAGCCTCGCAGGGGCTGCCCGTTGCCCTTCCGGAAAGGAAAAACTCCCTTATGTGTCTTGTAAGGTTGCTGTGCACTCCCAGCTCCTCCAGCATCTCTCTCCATGCGCCCGCCCACCCCACGTTCCAAACACACGGAAGGCTGCCCTTCCCGGGACCTTCTCAGCTGTCCCCTGGGCCCCCTCACTCCACACAAGATACCCACATGGCTATCTCGATGGCTCCATGCAGAGGATCTGCTTGTCTCCACTCACTAAATCTTTTTTCGTTCTCCTTAACCACCTCCCCTGCAAAAATCCACTTGTTCTATATCTGCTTTACTTTAATATATGCTGATGGGGGTTGTTATCTAACCTCCTAGAGTGAATTTTTTATTATGTTCTTGCAGAACAATCTATGCTTTTCAAACACTCAACTTATTTTTAAAAAACATTTTTTTTTCAAATGAAATATAAACAACATGAGAGCAGTGACTATTTTAACTTGTTTTTTAGCTCTTGGTATATAGCATTAGACATAAATGAACCCCACATATTATTCCACAATAACTTAATTACACTGCAGGTTGATTAACAGTGTATAAATTTAGTAGATCATGTGTCTAGAGTGAATAATTTATTATCTGTTAGCTGGGAAACAGTCACTCTCTAGCTGTAACTGCAATTTAATGTTCATGTGGTATAGTTAATGCGGTTAGAGTTTCTCCATTGAAGCTAATACTGTATATAACATGGCAGGTATTCAAAAATACACCTGCAAAACTCTGTTGCTATATTTCTTTTTTCTCCAGAGATGCGCAGATCCTAAATGATTATCCTTTTACACTAAGTATCTTCCAATCACAAGGTCTTTTTCCATTGGACTGCTACCCCAGCAGGGCCACCCTCATGGGAATTCACCAGTGGACGACCTGTCAGAGCAAATCGGAGCATCCGCCCATCAGGCCCTGAGGAGCAGCCCTGCCCCGCCCCCGCCCTCACTGCAGCAGCAGGACTGCGCCCCTGTGAATGGACCACACACGCTGGCATCCCGCTCTGGGGCTCTTGGAAGAGAAAGGAAACCGTCCCTGAATGATACCATCCATAACATACATTGCCATGCATTTACTACATTCTCAGGGTGGAGGAGACCAAAGAAAATGTCCCATTAATGAAGCTCAGTAGTGTTTTAAGTATTGCAAGGTCCATGAACATTCATGTTCATGTACACACACAGATACTAGAGAAAAAATACAGTTACGAAATGACACACCTCACTACCCATGCAAGCATGAAAAACGATAGTGGGGATTCATAGTCTCCTGTTCATTTAGAAAATTAGAAAACATAGATATACCACATTGATTTATTGCATTTATTTAATTTTAAATACCACTTTATTGAGGCATGATTTATGCACACTAACAATACACATTTAGTGTGTATAACTTGGTGAGCTTGAAAACAGGTACACATCTGTGGAACATTGCCACAATCTAGGCCATGAACACATCCAGCACATCATTCAGGACGCATCTCTTTGGGGACAACATAATTTCGGGCAAATTGCTTGACACTTCTGGGCCTCAGGTTTTTCCTCTTTAAGGAAGGATTAAAATAGGATTGATGATATCATACCTCACCAGATTGGTGTAGGGAGTTAATGAGCTTACACACATGAAATATTTAGAATAGTTTGCAGCACATAATCAATATTCCTAAAAAGTCAGCCATATATAATTTCTTAAAAACAATCACTTAATTTTTTTACCTGCTCTAAAGTCTCTGACAATATCATCTTTTGCCATTTCAGATAAGTTCTGCTACCTTTATGTCATAAGTCAAATGCGAAACCAAGGCAAAGGCAGGTCAGCACTTCGCCCACCATAGAAACCGTATAGCCGTTTAATCAATATCGCCTCTTTCTCCCCTCTGATGTGGTTGTTCTGCGGTGATCTTACGATTGAGAGTCCTTTCTCTCACCTCTGGGAGTTCAAATAAGATGACTGACATTCTTTTGGAAGTGGACATTAGAAGTGGCCAACCTCGGCCAACTCCGCTCATTGTCTAACAAAGTAGGATGTCTTTACTCTCACGGCTGGAAGGATGAGACCTAGAAGACCAAGAAAATGGAGGTTGAAGTCCCAAGGGAAAATGGGCGCAGAGCAAGACAAGGAGGGTTAAGTAAATTTTGGTTTAACTATTCAGAGGTAGGAGGGCCATCCATTAAAGAGTGTTGCTTTGAAATGTGTCAAAGCAGGAACAATTTCCACCAGATGATTTGTGAATCATTTTTCACATGCCAGGGTATGCCTTTTTTATGTAGAAAATCTGAAAATGTTTGTGAAATATCTAATGCGTACCAGACATTGTTCGTGACTTTGGGAAAACAGGAATGAACAAAAGGAAGTAGGGGATTGACATGACACGGCATAAACGAGTAAATACATAGGGTGACTCAGGTAGGAAAACAGATCACGAATAAAACAAAGAGGGCAAACTAAAAGTGGATCGACGACAAGGAGTAATAAGCCATTTGAAAAACTTGGGAAGATCTTGCCAGGCAGAGGAGAGCACAGAGACATTTGTGGTTAAGAGGGAGCTAATAACAACATGGCCAGGGTCAGTCCACCAGCAGGGAGACAAAATCGGGGTCCCAAACAGGACAACAGGACACTAGACTTCTAGGGAGAGGCCAACTCCTGTCCGATCTTATAAGTTAAATCAGGGCAAGATCGTTTAGACTAAGCAATTCTCAATTCAACAGACACTGAAGGCACACAGTTTGCCAGGTGCTTGGTGAAATTTAGGGGACGTACCAATGAACAAAATGCACTTGGCCCCTTTTGTCTGTGAAAGTTATTTTCTGTGTGGCTTCTGTCCACATTGAAAAACCAAGACAACATAAAAGGAAAATCCCTGAAAACTGTAAAATCAATAAGAAAGCAGATAATTCAATAATTCCGTCAAGATCCCAGGACAGAGTTTCAATGTTAGATGGTTATTTTGATTTTCATTTATTCTTTAATCAAACCCACAATTACTAAACTCATGTTATTATCCAATATGCGAGAGCTGACATCCTTTGTACAACTATGTGAATAAAATCAATTATAAATAATTTTCTCAGCAAAGGGCTAAGTAATTTGGGCACTAGAAAAAAAAATAACTCCCTGTCTTCAAGTTACTTAGAAATTAAATTATGTTAACAAATGACTTAGGCGATCTTGCTTGCTCTGCATGGTAAGGAAACTGTCAGAGAACATTGAAGTAGTGTGTATAAAATATTAAATTAAGCTTTATTGCATGCCAACAATACAGAATGAAATTTAATGCAGTATGAATGACCCATAAATGTTCATGTCTGCATTTAGAAAATCCAGGGGATCTCAAAGCCTCAAATTCCTGTCAGCCAATTTAAACGGAATTGGCTTGAGCTACTGCTATCCAAAGCACCCAGGGACATAGGTCATAAAAAAAGAGATTACTTCAGCACAAATCATACAGCAACTGCATAATACATCAGACCAAAACTTTTAAAATTAATTTTTGCTTTATTTATGGATTTACTTATATTTAGAAAATAAGAAAAATGGATGGGGCTATTATTTTTTTCCTCATTTCATGGGGACAGTGATCCATTATTCTGTCTTTTCTGTTTAAACAGCAGATTTATTGACCATAAACCTTGTATGATGGCTTTGTGGAATTAGGTATTATATGAGGATTTGTTCTGACATGCACATTAAGTTGACTGAGTGTACCCTTCTTGAAAAAAATCTAATGACCGTCACTGCCAAGTTAACCAAGGGCTCTGAAAATCCATCTGTGTTTTTTGAATTCTGTAATAAATATTCTGTATCAGTTAATTGTGTGGGGGAATCTAGCTTTCTTTTAATGAGTTTTATTAATTATATAAGTGTGCATTTGGAAGATGAAGAATTATTAAAAATATTAGCTGATTTCACTCAGATTCATCGGCTTTCTTTACATTTAAATGAAGTTATTGTATCACAGTAGAACCCCATCAAAATATGTCTCATGTTGATGAATTAAAAAAAAAAACACCATAGATCACATTATCCTCACTGAAACATGGCCATACATTTTCAAATAATTTTGTTTGTTTTTGTTTGTTTTTAGTGCTACGTGAAAAAATTGGCACTATGAAATCAAGTGAAAAAATAAAATTAAGCCTGAAGACAGATGTATCTCTAAAGGCCTAAATCCCCAGGAATTGGCAGAAATCATTTGTGGAGTTTTGGACATGAGCAATGTATTGAGAGGGGATTGAGCCAATGTATCTAAATTTCCAGCTAAATTCTAGCTGGCACCTGGATTACGTGTGTATGGATTACCCATACTTGAATCTCGTTTCTTGAAGATCCAATTAAAACACACAGTCCCCTGCCATACTCGCCTCTGTCCTTATCTGCAGCATATTTCCTTCTTTGTGTTTTCCCGACGGCACTTTGGACTTCCTGCTCTAGATACGTATGGTACTGCCTCGGACCACTAACGTGTGCGCCCCTCTCTGTCTCCAGAATCCCGAAGATCCCGTCCAGACAAAACAAGCGCAGGTTCTTCCTCTGGCACAGGGACTGCAGGTGTTCCCAGATGCTAACTCGGCATCATATAGGAGATTGCTACATTGCGCTGTATCATAACATGCTGATATGCATCCGCTATGTCTCCGGTAATCACTAAATGGTGGGCGTACTGAGTGACTAAAAGGACACACGGTTGGATGGCTGAGTGGATACTGTGTTTTTAACCATTGGAGTTTTGATGCTTAAATTCTTGTAATATGAGCTGTAATGCTCACATTTGCTGAAAATATGTAGAAGATTTATCTCAAACACTAAAAGACAAAAAACTGAGAGGAAAACAAAATTAATTTACATATGTTTGTCTTAGTCTATTGTTTTGGCACAAAGATTATCGCACACTGTGCAGAGAGAGATCAGCTCTGGTGTCATTTTCCAAGTTGAAATGGGTCCTCCTCATAATATATACAGTTTTCTGAAGGGAATTTAAAAGATTATCGGAGTCATAGGAGAGCTACTGATATACCCTTAAATCAGATAACTATATTGGAATGTAGAAATTTATGAAACTGGAATGCTTGACTTTTAATTTGAAAGTTTAATTAAAAACATACAAACCTATCATGTGGTTGGTTGGCTCCCGTGGTTTGAAATTAGGCAAGTAATAATTAGAATCTAGATTTGTAATATACCTCTTCCCTGAGGCGCATTTCTCAGATTCCACCTGGCATGTCTTCGAGCACTGAGTCAATTTATTAAAAATAAATATAAGTGTAAAACTATAGTTCCTGAATCCGAATGTTTGCACCAAAACTAAAGGCCCATTTGTGCAAACTCCAAGTCTGACAGTTCTTGCCAACAGCCACGTGCTGATGCTTTGATTCTCAGTACACCAAACAAATGCAAAGGCGGGAGATAAACGTCAACAGGACCCTCAGGGAGTCTGCGCTCTGCCGTTGGCAAACCATGAGCCACAGGTGAATGCACGGTAGACACACACAGAACAAATTCTGTGTATCAGACCAGTCAGGAGAAAAGTATAGTTCTAGAATCCCTATAACTTCCCACTCCAAGAATTTTGCAATAAAGATCATCTGCCCCTACTTTCTATTCACGGATGTTGCGAGTGTAATACGTCTGAAAAGCTGCCGATGTGTTAAAAGAATGCACTAAAGCAAATAGGAAGCAACGTGTTCCTGGTTGCTATCGAGGAAGATAGCGGTTATTAGACAGTGTTGTACTGGCTGAGGACATTCCTCTCACAGACTCCCCTTTCCTTTTTCTGATAATTAAACACTGCCTTCTCCTCCGCCTTCAGGCGTGTATGAGCAAATTGCATTTTCCAGAAACTCTCGCTGCATCCATCTTCTTTTCGGAGCTGCTTTGTCGCTCTGCTCCCTGTCATACCGAAAGCCTGGAAATACATCAATTTTCCAAATGAAATCGCTTGTGTGTCTCTCTACACCTGTGCAGTGCCCGTTAGCCAATAACGAATAATGCCCCAGCGGGCTGAATGCGGTGCCCTCGTCTTTCTGGGTCGTCCGTTTCCGTGATTTCAAATACCAGCGGTCCCAGGGCGACTCTGGTTTATATTTATTTCTACACCGGACCCTTTGTCCTTCCGCTCTGTCCCCGTGTGTTGCACAGCCCGCTGGATACTTCTTGATCACAAATGAAACCATATTTTTGGTTTCCCATTTCTCCCTCCTTCCCAATAATTTTTAAAAGAAATCTGATAACTTCCATATCTCAGAAACAATGAATTCCCTTTCACTCTTCCCAGTTCTATGTGCAGTACGCGGAATCACATGGTAAAACATTCTGAAGTCCATCCCTACACCCAGCTCTTCTTCTCTTTTCCCCGCCCACCTGTATCCAGACAACTAGGGACTCATGTAAGCTGCATTAAAATATGGCGATGATATCTTTGCTTGGAAATAATATTAATGTCTTACTCAGACCATGTTATCTCCTTTCCTCAAATCATTCCACTGGCTCATTTTTGCCTGCTTAAATAAAACTCACTTAGAAGATTCAAGGATCTTTGGCAAATATCTTAAGTTCATGCCATATGCTTAGTACGTGTTGAGTCATTTTATTCTATTCAGACGAGAACATTTTTTTTTCCTCTCTCCTAGGTTTAACTTTTTTAACTTATTTCTCGGCAGTATTTTTAGGTCTTCTGTCTTCCATGTGCTGAGGAATTAGAACTAAACAAGCTACAGTTGCCATTCCCCAGGAATTTCGTTCTCATCGGGGGACAGAGGTAAGTGTATGAGGAAGTTCTGTTCACTGCGACAAGTGCAGAAATAAAGATATCTACAAGGAGTAGAGCAAAGATGTGAGTTACTAGGTGCAATGAAGTCACTCAGATAAAGACTCACTAAGGCAAGCCAGAGCAGACCTCTCCAGGTAGGAGAAAACCAGTGTGAATGGAGACGCAGAAAATAGACCAAGGTATTTTGAGAACAATAATGATTTCAACAATGCCAGAATCAAATCTCTAGGAGCAATCTCTATGGGATAAACATTAAGAACAATGTCCCAAAACTTTACTGGAATGAGTCTAATGCAATGAAAACTTAATGATGCCTATTTTCTCCAATATATATATAGGTTGTCAATTTTTGAACATATATTTGTAGTAAATGAGACTATATGTATATGTAGAAAATGAGAGTATTCAGTGTTAAGCATACTTTTATACAAGTCAGCCTGTACTTGTAGGTTCTTGTATTTCCTTTATGATTAAAGTGCTCTAAGGGTCCAGTTTTGTATTTGGATTGAGCAAAGTGTTCAGCAGTGTCTCAGCGTCTGGGACACTGGGGTTGCTCAGAAAGCTTAGGTTAGTCATTGCCAAGAAAAGTGAATGGCAAGGCAGCTTTCTGTGCCCACGCAAACTGCCGTTCTTCCCTGTCTGGACCTGGCTAACTCTTCCCCACATTTAACTCTTTCTCCCCCTTAAGTCTCATATGTTTATATAATTGCCTGCTGCGCTAAATATTCTTTCTCTGTGACCCAAGATGAATCTTCCCATAGCTATATCATAGAGTTTACACAATAATTTTAAAACAAATCTTTTCTTTTAAGTCTGTCTTTTATGCTACATTATAAGGTTCTCAGGGCATTATAAACACTTTTATTCTCAGAGTCCAGTACAGGGCCTGCTTGACAACTGGTTGCTTCACCCAGACATCCCATAGACTGATGCTTTGGCCGTCATGCATCTCGTACATAATGCTAAACATCTGTGGAACAGCTTCGTGGAAATGAGAAAACATAACTACTGTGAACAGCTGTCAGAGGACCGCCCCCGCCCCCGCCCCCTGCTCCCCAGCCTCAAAGAAAAAGAACGAGTAGGGGACTGATTTTATTTAGGGAACTGAAATGGGCAGATCCCCAGATGTAGAGATGAGAGCATTACAGCAGGGGCTTGCCTTACCCTAGGACAGGACGCAATAAACATGTAGCAGGTGAGGTGATTTACAAAGGGCTGTTTTACAAAAGCAGGGGGAGTCTCATTCAGTTATCTGATCAGGGAGTGCTTTTTTCTGTGGTTACCTCATTTCTGGAACAAAGGATTCTCACCCTAGCTGATCAGTCATGAGACAAAGGATGGGCAGTTGTGGCAGGTTTGGGCCTTGACCACGGGTACAGGGAGGAGGGGCAGACCCAAGACTTCTCAGAGGTGAACAAGGGAGCGGAGGCATGACACTTCTTGATGGAGAGTGGGAAAGCGTCTCATTCGAACCCAATGGGGAAAGGTTGTTCTTTTTACCAGCTGTTTCCCAGAAGGCAAGAGGGTGGAGGATTTTGGAAAAAAATAAACTAGGGATCTTTCTCATCCGTCACTGTTCTCTGGAGGTGAAGAAGTCAGGTGTGGTCCAACATTGTGTTAATTAATTAAACAAGGAGGCCGTTAGGTTCAGGTGGCTGTAATCCCGTGGTGGCCTATGTAGGCAACTGCAAATCTAAGCCCGTAAATGTCTCAAGATACAAAATCCAAACACCAAGGACAACCAATAACAAATGGCCACTAGGCTTTAGGTTGGAGCCAATTAATGATGTCCTTTCTTTGCTTCCCCACTTTCTCTACAGGTCTCTCCCCTGCGTCCTGTCTGCCTAGGGCTCCTAACCACCTCCAGTTTGGTTCAGTTTTTACTCACACTTAAAATCTCTAATGTACTTCGGTTAACCTTTTAACAATTATGGTGAGTTAGAGAATATTTGCAATGAGATGGTTTCTGACATTTTTATTTAATGCTGTTTATTATCAGTTACTCTAGCTTAGTTTTTCTTTTATTTTAAAATTAATAGCTTTTTAAAATATGTTAGTTTTTTTTTCTGTTAAAAATCTTCCTTTTTCCCCACAGAAAGTCCTTCATTGGTCCTACTTCCATTGGCTTTTTTCTTTTTTGCCTCAACATGCTTCTAAATTGCAGTAATATATCATTGCTTCCAACAGATGTGAGCTCATTTGTGGGGCCAGAAATGTGACTCCTGAAATGTGCTAATAGAATAGAAAAAAAGTTGATGCTTTTGTTTAATTTCATTAGTAAGCAAGATTTTTTTCTTGTTCACATAGAAACTAGGTTAACTTTTCAGTTTAAAAAGTCTTGTAAAATAAATGACCATGTGTTTGATTTATATAGGCAACATAGAAACCATGCATTCTAAAAGAAAAAAAAGAACTTAGATTTTATGCTAGAATTTATGCTCCATGTAGTTTGTTAAATGTGGGTCAAATTAATGGAACATCTCATTGATACTGTACCGCCAGAATGCATAAGAATGCTGTAAGTTTTCACTGGTTACTATTCTTCCATCTACACTGAAAAGACAAAGATTCAGCGCTGTGATACATGGTGCCATAATATTGATTGTTTGTATGCTTTTTCTTTATCACGTAACCTCAGGGACTCCTGCTTCCCTTCAAATGCATGATTCTTACCAACTGAGCCACAGGGATTAACAGGAAACAATAGCAGAATTTTTTCTAAACTTTCCTATCCAATGAAGTATAGCATTTTTAATGAGATTTAGTGTGATATAGGAAAATGGTTATTTTTTTCTTTATAATGAATTTCCATGAAAAATTTTATTATAATCAATGTAAGAGAACCTGATTCCTTTGAGGTATGTACCTATTAAGAGAGAGTGACCAATCTCATATTGAAAAACAATTGGTGTTTCTAGATAGTGTATTGTTCTCATTTAGGTACCTTTTCAACATCATGAAAAATCAGTCATAGCACAGAAAGGTCTGTGCTAAAAAGTACATAGATCCTCTTTGCTCTAGAAAGACACTATGAAAAAAAACAAAATATGGCAAAGAATGCATAGGAGGACTTCAGCCTGCCTAATCCAAAGGCAGGTCTAGCTGGGTAAAGAAGGTTAACTCCAAGCTCTGTGATTGAGGAAAAAGTTTCAAACTCCATTACCCAATAGAAAGTAAATAAATGCAACTCCTCAAGAAAGAACCAGCCAATTCTAGAAGATTACTCAGTGAAGAATGGTTTTGTAAATCACCAAAAAATTTTTTTAGAAATATTACACTTCTGTTACTACTCTATGTCTCTGTAAAGTGTTCTTTTTCTTTTTCTTTTTTTTATTTATTTTTAGAGAGGGAAAGGAGAGAGAGAGAAACATCAATGTGCGGTTGCTGGGGGCCACGGCCTGCAACCTAGGCATGTGCCCTGGCTGGGAATCGAACCTGCGATGCCTGGAAGTGTTCTTTTTCTTAAATGGGGCGTGGTGTTAATAATCATGAAACTGTTTGAAGATGAACGCCCCCTGGCAGGAGGAAGACAATTTTGAAATTTGCTCACGGTATTATCCATAACAAAGACTACCCTCCGGGGGAAAGACTATACCAGGGCCTTTTACCACCCAGAAGGGGGAGATTCATACAGTTTTCACCCTCTAGCCTCTCTCACCTAAGAGGGAAACTGGGAGTTAGAAACACTAGTAAATGTCTCAGACGTGGGGACACAGACTCACTAAAAGCTAAGATTTCATTATAAGAGTATACAAAGCTTCCCCTCCGCGTGAACAGGGTTCCGGGATCGCCAAAGCTGATTGCGACTTAAAGAAACACAAGACAGAGACTCTAATTACGAAGGAGTTCTTATGGAAGCCCAGAGACAATATAAGAGAGAAAATCAGCAACATTGGAGGAAGCTGAAGCCTAAAATAAAACAAATAAGCAAGAGATAGCCTGGCTTTGACATTTAATATAGTCTTAGAAGCCTGATAGACACGTTGAAAGCTGTTATATGACCAAATTCCCAACAAAAGTCTTTCTAAATTTTTTGATTCCATAGCGGCTGCATCATTTACAATCCCATCAATAGTACAGGAGGGTTCCCTTTTCTCCACCTCCTCATCAACACTCGTTACTTGTTAATCATTTAAAAATAGCCCTTCTGACAGGTGTAAGGTGATAGTCATTATGGTTTTGATTTGCATTCCCCCGAATGATTAATGATGTCAAGCATCTTTTTATATGTCTGTGATACAGAAAAGAAACCGATGATTGCCAGGGGAGAGGGGAGTGGGGGGGTGGGAGTAAAAGGTGAAGAGGAGTAAGAGGCACAACTTCCGTTTATATGCAACAAACAAGTCACAGCGAAGGAGCGTACAGCCCAGGGAATACAGTTCATGGTATCGTAATAATTTTACGCAGTGACAGATGGTTGCAAGACTTATCCCGGTGAGCACGGTGTAGGGGACATCCATGTTAAATCACTATGCTGTGCGTCTGAAACTAATGTAAGGCTGCATGCCAAATATACTTTAATGAGTTTTTTAAAGCGTCTTTCTGAACTTCGCAATGTGTCACCTTGGAATCAACCAAATGCTGTAAAAAGCTCTATTATTTTGGAACAAGTGGTGAGTTTAGGTGGAATATCTGCAAAAATACCGAACCGTGTGTCTGGGTCTGTTTCTCAGGGGGGTCAGTTTTATTCAGATGCAATTAAATAAATTTCAATAAATATTTCTGGCAATAATAAAATGTGCAGTTTTTGAAACATGAGAGGTTTTGTTTTATTTATTTATTTATTTTGCTGGAAATGTTCACAGTCTAGTGAGTGAAGTTTGGATTTTGATATGAGAGTGTTTCTCCTGCTTTGGCTTGAGAATATGTCTAAATTTTGTGGGCACTTATTGTGGATGACCTCAAAGAGACTACTAATACTAGAAATAAAGGAGTGTTTTCCTAAAATTAAGCCATACAGATGCTTCCCAAAATCAAACGTAATGTGCACTCATTATTATATATGATATGTACAATGCTGATAATAAGTCTTTACTTTTTGGAGAATGCAATTAGTTCTTTTGCAAATTCACATAACTGCAAAGCAATGTGCAGACGTTGAAATCCGTTGAAGGCTTATTCAAGGCACCTCGAAGAATGGTCCAGCTCTCACAGGGGAGTGAAGGAAGGCTTAAAGGAGCCGGTTCATTGGCCAGCCAGTGAGCTGCTACTCTCAGTTATTTGCCCCACTCAGATACAGAGGGAGGGAGATTAGCCCGCGCCCCTTTTTCTCCCTCTTTCAGTCCAATACGCCCTTGAAATTAGCCCTCTCTGTTCAGGCTTCCGTGATGATATTCTTCTGATATTGGTCCCACACGGTGCAGTTATCAGCCATTGTGTAGAGCTATTGGAAACATAAATAACCACGCATGTATCATAGTGAAGGTAGAATGAGTATCAGCGTTCGGAGCGAGGAAACCACCCACGGGAGTCTGAGACAGTTCTGCCCATGCTCGTAGGGAAAGTCGGGCTGCTCCCCAGTGCAAGTCTGACGCAGCCGCTGCAGCGACTCTGCCCCTCCCCCTCGCTGCTCGCCCTCACGTGGTCACCCAGCTCCTCTGAGCTCTGTCCCCTAGGCACGTCTTTCCCTCTTCCTGCCCTAGCATGGATCGTGTTATGAAAATAAGCTTTTTCCTCCGAATGCTGGATCTGTCTTCTTTAAGTTGCTATTGCCGTATGACAAATTGTGACTCTACCAAGGGGAACCAAATAAAAAAGTCTTGTCCTTAAAGCTCTTTCCCCATTCTCTCTGTTCCAGGGCTGGTGGATTCATGGGCCTTGACATAAATTTCTTTGTTTCCCACCTCAATTATTGCCCGATGTTTTCCTTCAGTTTCCCCTTGTATAGCTGGAGACCAACATTATAGCATGTGAGTAATTTCTTAAGCTCTTATATACAAACATAAATTTTCTTTTATAAAAACAAAGGGCAAATTAGTTCAATTTTTTCATGAATGCATATATGTATTATAATGCCCATATATGTATATATGACACACACACACATACATACGTATATGTACATATAGTATAAATGTATATATTTACCCTTTTCAGTGTGTTTTCACTTTTCAAGATACCAAAGAATTCATTATATATGTGGTTGTTTCCAATACCCACTCATTGCCACAGCATTACCATGGCAACACCTTATCTGATTACTATCTGATCAGGCAAACTTGTTTATAGCTATTGTACAGTGATACAAGCCTATAAACAAAAGGAGTTTGATGATTCTCTCAAAAGGAGTTTATGTATCCTATCCTTGTATGAACAATTTGCTCTCTTATTACTCAGGCACTTGGATAAATCTTATTTTTGGTGGTAAAGTTTAAATGCTCAACTCAAATCTCTCATCTCCAGATCACTTTCAGAATCCCTTTCATATGTACAAACGTATTTAGCTTTCCAATGTCATCTTGGAAATATTTGAAACATTTTAATATTTTACTTTGGGGGGCTGTTCTTCTTATACCATTTCTAGAGTGGCTCTTACAGTAGAGGAAACAAAAAAAAAGATCTCAATGCATCGTCGATGTTGTCTGTGTCACCTTTACTTTCTATGAGACTTGACGTAACACATCACAGAGCCTGTCCCCACCTCTGTGCTGAAAACCGAGGGTTGACATGATACACATCACAGAGCCTGTCCCCACCTCTGTGCTGAAAACCGAGGGCAGCTTCCCTTTTCCCCAACCCCATCTGCCTGGATGTAGCTGCTCAGTTGCATGTATATTCACATTTTTGGCTTTCAAAATCAATAGTTAAAAGTGTTTCTTTTTGTTGTGGTTGCCGTTCTGTATAAATTCTTCAAGCCCAAACTGTAATTGTCATAGAACAGACCTGGGGGTTACAAGGTCCCTCTCTGGATTCTTTGCCTGCCGCTAGGGAATTGGAATGACGGCTCTCAATGCAAGAGTTTGGTGAAAAGAAAAGGAACTATTTATTCAAAAGTTATACAGACTTAGAGTAATGACTTAATGTCTTTGTTAAAATTCCAAAGTCCCTCAAAACACCCATAAACAAACACAGTCCTTCCTTCCCCGGCTTTGCCCTGTCAGGCCAGTCAGAGGCACCACATCTCAGGAAAAATTGAAGTCCCTGGCTCGGCTAGCTCCCACTTCTTCCCAGTAATCTGTGCTCGGCCCAGCACCAACAGATACTTCACCAGGATCTCTAGTTTCTAATCTAAACCCACGTGGCACCTTCTCATGGCCCCCTAGCAAGAATCCTTTCACTCCATTCCTTCTTGCAATATCTCTCCTGCATTCTTCCAAACTACTCTGCAGGGCTGCTACATCTTGCTTTCCTTGTTCCTAAGCCATATGGTTAAGGGAGCCCCCTCACTGCCCCCAAAACTACCTGGTTAGTGGCTGATGTGCCTTGGTTTAAATTCCAGCACAAATCTTCCTCTGCAACCCCATTTCTGACTCCTCTCACCATCGGCTACACCTGCCAGCACTCCTGTATTTTTCCAGGTTTTCTGGGCTGCCATAGTAACTCCAGGCAGGTGTGGCCACTGTGGCCTGGAGCCTACCATCTTTGAGCTCTCTCGCAGGTGCTGTAAGGGGAGCTGCCTCCCAGTTACAGCATAGGTTAAAGTCATGCCCATCCCCTGGCTCAAAGCATGGCCACAGCTACTTAACATATCTGTGAAGCTAGCCAGCTGTAACCCTCAATGGCCCTGTTTGGTGTGTCCCATCCCCTGGTCCAGACTTGTAGGGGTGGGGACATCCTATATTTCTATATTTCCTGGATACCCCAAGTTCTGGACCCCATTACAAACCCTTCACTTGGGGGCCCCTGGCTGCACCCTGTTACGACGTAATGAACTGTCTGTCCCCACCTGTCCTACCCACACATGTTCATCCTCAAGGTCATTTCAGATCAATCCAATTGTGATAACAATTTTAGACTCAGAATTGTTCAAGTTCACTACATTTATCCATTCACACATATTCATGCGGAATTATTGTGCCTCTACCTTTTCAAAAGAAAATAACTCCATATGTATCTTTAAATTTTACTTAAGAATAACATCTCATAAAAGGAAGCATTTGTGTACCTAATTACGGCTTGGATTAGAAAGGGATTGTGAGGCGTTTGTTACATCGATCTCAAAATGGTTACAATCTCAAAACCAATATGCATATATAGAGAGATTTTCAGTTCACGATTCACAGGGAAAATATTCCACTTGCAGGGGCCAGCATAAAACATGGGCGGCCTCATGTACTGAAGTTCTAACCAGGAGCAGGCATTTCGGGGGGAAGAAGCACAAATCACAGGCACACCGAGGACGATGACGGTCTCTGCACATCCTGTTCTCCTGCGGACACCAGGTGTCTGTGCGCGAGACCGAGGGATTCTGATTCCAGGGGAAGACAAAACATTACTGTGAAAATCTGAACATGAGTCTGTACAGCAGTCCACGGTCGGAAGCTTGTGGAGGCGTATCTGAGCAGTGCATGCATCACTGGTTTGGAATTTTAACTAGCTTTTGGGGGATGATCTTTTCACTGCAGATTCCCGAAGCCTGGAGCTATCACACCAGAGGGGATCTGTCACATTAAGTGATTTAGAAAGTCTGTACTTAAGGAGGAGCTGCCGTGAAGAGCAAAAAGGAAGAAATTAGTTCGAAGCAAAACCACAGCCATAAAACTGGAAGAGCTGTGAGTTCACAGGTGCATTGGAAAGTCGGAGTCATCCCTGTAAGTCAGTGGGTACCCCCAAACCTCCCACAGGCGCCAAGGTGCCTGCCTGCCTGCCTGCACCACCAGGCCGCACAACTGCTGGTGATTCCTGCTTTGAACGATGCCCACGGTAACTGAGGACAGCTAAGAAAGACTCCAGGAAACACCCCGAAGTCAGTGCCAGCTGAAGTGGCTTCTAGACACCATTCCCCAGATGCAGTTTCTTTTATATATAAAAGGATAGTGAGATGGATTTAGTAAGTGAACAGTTTTCTTTTGCTTTTGTATTTGTAAATCAAATGTATTTACAGTTGCATAATTTGCAAAAAAAATTAGAATTATTTGAATTTTGGCACTTCCTCATGTCTATGAACCTTGTCAATATTTTTGTGAAATGCTTCTGTTATTTTATGCAATTCATTGCAAGTGCTCTTGAAGATTAAAATCAGCTTACATGAGTTATACAATGCACTAGGATTAGTGAGCTGGTGTTCGACTTATCTTATTGCTAATACGGTAAGCTGGAATCCACAATTTTGATGCTATTCGGTATCGCTCTCGACTGCACATTAAATTTGAAAAGGTAGCATACTAAAAATTAAAGTAAAATGATTCCTTTTTTAGTATAAACATGTCTAAAGACATACAAGTCAATTACGCTTTATATAAGGATGAGAGCATCTCAAACAATACTCGGCTGACAGGGTAGAATACAGGCCCGAGGGAACAGTTGGCCAATCTTTGTCATTTGTATTATAACATCTTGTGAGAAGAGCAATGAAGAAAATTGCTTTAATAAATGTTTACATGAACATAGTCAGTGTCTTTCTGCCAAATACGCTTTGTCAAAAGTTCTCCAATTACTTCATTTTTTTGCTGTTGCTGTTTTCTCGGCGATTGTAAAATGCTAATAATCCTTAAAGCTGCCAAATGTTGAAGGTCTTTGGTGTAGTTCATCAACGAATCAGATTTAACATTGTCAGTAAAATAGTGAAAACTATGTTATCCTTGCTAAGGCAAACTCATTGATATTGTCAAAATAGCAATGACAACTTTTTTTTTTAACTTAGGATATTTAAAATTTTCTTTTACAGAAATCACTTTCTCAAAGTCAGTTTAAGGGAAAAAACTGAGATTGCTAGGTTTCATCTGCTCAGGGCGGCCCTCGTGGGCTCCTGGGGCCTTTCTGGAAACCAAGGTGGAAACTGATTGTCCTTGTGAAATTCACGATCACAAATAAGTAAGTAATCAGCATTCTTTTTCTTACTAATACGTAAACAGCATGACAGACCCAAATCAGATGTTTGGTTCTCGCCTGCTCACATTTGAGGGTGGGGCTTGGGGAGGGTAAGAATCTGCTTATTTTTTTTTAAATCCACCCTTTGCTTTTCTAAAACTGTATTCCCTTCTTACACACAGTCTACCTTTTCTCTTGTCCTTTTTCCTGTTTCTCTCATCTGTTGTCGTCCCCGTTTCTGTCCCCTTGAGTGCAGAACTGATTTGGAAAGGGCTTTAGCATGCAGGGCCAAGGCCAGCTGTGTTGGGCCAGCCCAGAGGAAGACACTTGTCCTGGGTTAGTCACACAGGCCAGCCAGCTAATCAATTCCAATTCCAACTGCAAGGTCACCCTGCCAGCTGAGGGCCGCGGCTCAGGCTGTCGGAAGGCATTAGAGTAAATGTATTTGCAGCAGTAAACGTGACATAAAATAAGGTCCTGGAACAGAAGTGGGAAAGAGGAAAAAACATTCATACCGCTGTCTGAAAACCTAATGATTTCACTCAAAATAAAAAGGGCAAAAATAACAAATTTCCGTCACCAAGTGGCTGACTCTGGGCAGCACATCAAAGGACCCAAGACTGACTTCAAATCAAGACTTTTTCTAAGCCCATTTTTCTATTATCTTTTAAAAAGTAGTAAACGTGCTTTTTATTTGTTTGTTTGTTTCCCTAATAACCCAATTTACTGCTTCTGAGAGTCACTGATTTAACAGAAAATGAGAAATCAATAATTCAATCCAGTGGAATAAGGGAGATCAAACATCAGGAAACGGGCAGGCTCGTATTACTCAAAAAGCGCTTCCTTAACCCTGAAAGTGTATTTCTTTTTCTCTTTGGAGACGGGACAGTGCTGTTCGTTGTGTGAAAGTCACTGGTTTGTCCCCTGGGTTCCAGTGGTGAAATAAACATACATCAGTAATAAAAGAAATATTCGTGCTCTGTATTGGTGAATTTCCTGAGGCTTGCTGGGGGTTTTGTGGATGTTTGTATAGATATGCAAATGTTTCTTTGGCTTTTATACACATATGTTCTCAAAAGATCAATGAGGGAAAAAAATGATCTGTCAAAAGGAGGCGAGTTTTAAAATAAATGTCCTCAGAGGACTAACATCAGATTCCACTTCCTGTAAAAGGCTTAGAATGAGGAAATGTTATTAAGTTTTGTCTTTAAATTTAGTCTTGGTGCTTTACAAAGGCAATAAATCATAGTTTTTAAATTTTATTAAATGGAAGTAACCTAAAATAGATGACACTGCACTGATAAAGAAGCGAAAATTCTGAAGTGCCCTGATTTTTAATAAAAATACAGAGAAAGTATCTTTTACAAACCTGCTGTCGAGCTGGAGAAGCATCAAGTTATTAAACGTTGTATTATAAAGCATACTATGAGCCATAATTAAGCATTTGATTTTTTTCTACTAATATTGAAATTAAATGTGATTTTTTTCTTAGAAAATAAAAAGTATTTTCAAGGGAGTTTTAAAGTCTGACTTGTTCATTTCCCTGCTAAGTATTTTGAGGGATGCAATAAATATCGAAAAGTCCTTATATTTGTTAGATAAATTTCTTAGGTAAAGCATTCGATTTTTAAAGGAAGCATTAAAACATAAATCAAGAAATGTTCAGAAAATACACTATTTTTAAAATTATAAAAGAACATTTAACATACACTCACAATGTAAATTGGGTATGTAAATACCACTAAGAAATTTAACATTCAATATTTGAGTATATTTTATATAAATAGCTTATGTAATTATTTACCTCTATTTTGATGAGCAGAGATTTTTCAAATAATCATTTTTCTGTGGTAATTTTAATTTAATTTAATTTTATAGATTTTTTTAATCCTCACCTGAGGATATGGTTACTGACTTAAGAAAGGAAGGGAGGGAGGAAGGGAGGGAGCAGGAGAGAGAGAGAGAGAGAGAGAGAGAGAGAGACATCAATCCTTTGCCTCTCATAGGCATCTGACCAGGGATCAAACCTGCAACTGACCAGGAATTGAACCCACAACATTTTGGAGTGCAGATCGACGCTCATTGCTCAAATGACACACTTGCAAATACTCTTATATATCCTATTTTTAGAGAATTTTCATTTTCTTTTCCCTTTATTATTTCTAGTTTCCAATAAACCATTTTCTAATGAATCCTGTAAACCTTGGAAACACACAGATAAATGCCGCAACGACACAAAGTCACCCCTGTACTAGGGTGGAAATGTCTTAAGTTCTTTTGTTGGTGGAAACCTGAAGACGTAATGCAGTGCGGCTAGTGCTGACACAATTTTAACAGTTTAAAACATCCTTGAAACTAAGTTGCACACATCTGTTTATAAAGATGTTGAAATTAGATTCTGATGAAATAGGTGAAGATAGAGGATTACAAGATATTAAGCATTAAGGGAAATTTTATTCATTTATTGTCTTATTTAACAACATTCATCGTCCCATGTCACACAATCGTATGGACACTTTGAAAAATAAAATACACAAGACTTTCCTTCAAGGAATTTATATTCTAGTGGGGATGACACTAACAAATACAAACTTACGTAGAGGACAGACGTGCCTGAACAATCTTCACTTGATATAATAAATGTCATATTTATAATCTGAACTATTTAAATCTACGTACTGTTTGAGGGAGGACTACCAAGTGTGAAGTGCCCAGCGGCAATAAACGTGAAAAGTTCAGAAGCTTGGGAGGGTGTGGTGCACTGTTGCCCGGGTGATGGACCACCTCTGCACACAGGGGGAGCCCTGAGGGCCCGGCCCAGTGGGAAGGTGCCCACATCAGTGGTGAGTGCTTCTTAGAACGGGAAACTGATCAGTTGTCTCACAAAGGTGTTTGTTTCAAGACATCAATTCCAGGTTGTTTGGTGTTGACTTCATACACGTCGGGCATCAAATCGAGAGAGATTAATTTTAGTTCACTTAATAAAACATTTTTGACTATTGTCAATGGCTTAGGAATGTTTAGGAACTCAAATTCCATCTTTACTTATGGACTCCTCACTCTAAATGAAGAGTGAATAAAATATTAAATAGAAAGTCACTGTCTTTGGAATAAATGCTATATTTTTATTGATGACAATGTTCTCAATACTGTGAGGCTATGGTGGGAGAATTAATTTTTATTAAATTTTCTGTATGGAACAGTATATTATAGAACTCACCAAGAGCTAGGCAGTACTCCCAAACACTGTCATTTCCTCTGAAGATGGTAAAATAAAGTAAAGAACAACAAATCACAGCCCAGGGCCAACAAAGAAAGCTGTCACTATCTCCCCCCTCAATTTCCAAAGGCAAATTGATGGGCTAATGTCCTCTGTAAGCAAGCCGAGTTCTACTTACACTAAGAACATTCTAAGATTTGGTTGTAACTCCGCTCAGTGTCCTTTTAGAAATGTCATCATTGCAGGAAGTCTGAAACATGCACATGACAATCAAGAATTCACTAAAAACGAATGGTATCGGCCAGGTCCATGCGTGTCATCTGTCGCCTCTCCTTGGCCTATTAAATCTGCCTCCAATACAATACATCAGTTTCATGTAGAGTAATGTTTCATACTGCTGAAAAAGGCTTTTCCCCTCGCTATTGTCATTGGTCACACAGAAAACAGGGCATGGTGCGGAGTAAGAGCTGCTTCATACCGGAGCATAAAATACTTTAAAAATATGAGTGGATTTAGTGGCCATAACAATGATGGACTGTGTGAACCGAACCAAATAAACGGCGTGTTGCCTTTCACTGCCTGGCCCAGACGCCTCATCTATACTGCCTCTTTATCCTCCGCTCTCGCGTCGCTCAGCAAAGCACCGTAAAACTTCCCGGAGCTAAGCAGCGATAGGGCTCCTTGAAATACACACGAGCAGTGAGTTAAGGCACACGGCCACTTGGATGTGTTACTTGCGCCTTAACAAGGACAGCTGTTGCTGTAACACTGATATTCCCTCACATGTGTTCACTGGAAAAAATCTTTTTTTTTGTAATCAACCCCTGAATTTTGCATATGCTGGCAATGTAATAAATAGGTGTGAAATGACAATGACAGTTCATAGTGCTAGGGAGGTTTATATTTCCAAAATACTTAACATTGCTAGGTTATTTTATAATTTTAGGGTCCTCTGTACAGCCTGTTTTTTAAAAAAACAACTAGTGATCTGAGTGTTTCAAACAATTCTATTATAAAGACAAATGTTTTCTTTGATCTCTTCCAAACCGTATTTATATGTGTAGAGATGCAAGCTTCTTAACTGCTGTCTCATACAGAAGACTCTCACTGCTCGTAACCCCCACAACGAGGACAGAGCAGATCAGATTATCTCGTTTTGGGTAGTGAAGATACCTGAAGTTCAGAAAGGGTGGATGACTTGTCCACGTCATCCACCAAGTTGAGATAAGAGCAGAGTGCATTTATTTCTTTTACACTGCACCATCTAAGCAAGCCCAGTGTTTCCATGGCACCCAAATCAGTTAATTAGATAAGCTTATAAAAAGGGATGGAGAGATTGCCAGTCATGGTGATTGTTGAAATGTTGTTATTAAAGTTAAATACCAGCGTCTGTATAAACAGAACCATATTGAGAATTTTATGATGATAAACTGAAGAAGCTATTTATTTTCTAATTAATTTTCTGGAGAAATGACCCAAAATTATTCTTGTGTACTTTATAAAGAAGGTCTGATGTTTTGATCTCCTGCTATTACAGTTACACATTGAGAGTTTGATTCCTTTTTGAACTTTCAGTGAAATAAACTAGCTTAGCAATCTTAACAACAAATAAAAGACACGATGCCATTTTAAGATGTTGGAAATGCTTTCATTTCGTATTCAAACAATGAAGGATAAGGCATAAATGACAAATGTTTACAAGGCTTATTTCATCAGTAAAATTAAATGAGTTGGTTATGATACATTTCAGTAGGTGTGGATGGATTTCTAACGGAATCTGAAATTTTCAGTGTCAATTTGTTAACATTTTGTGTACTTACTGTGAAGAATTTTAAAGGCGACCACAAAGCTCTTTCTAAAGGGCACTCAATGTGTTCGTGAGTGAAAGTTGTGCAACTTAAGTTTGAGTAGAAGAGAGAAATGGGTAAAATGTTACCTGATGATGTGACTGGGAAAACCATAAAAATACGTTACTCTCCAAAGAAAGGCTACTGCATGGAGAAAATATTTTTGTATATTCAGTTCAATATTAATTGATATTTAGCAACTGTAATTAGGGGACAAATTGAAGGCTATATTTTTCTACCCACTAAGTCATTATGAGAAGACAGGTTTATAATTGTTTAGAAAAACACAGCTTTATGAAAATAGTGTTGTGATTGCATTTGGAGATAGAAAGTCGGACTAAAATAGATGAGAGTATTCCGGGTTTTTACTTTAGTATACTTAATGCATTCAAATCACTAGATTCGTGTGAACTGTTTGTAGAGACAGTTAAATTAGCATGCTCTCACTGAACTGCTAACACCATTTGAACTTTAAAGAATGGAGACAATATCATGAAATCTGAGGCATGTTATGTATTATCAAAAATTAATGTGAGGCATATATGCATTATGTGTCATCAAAAACTTAATAAGAGTTGATGCTGAGATGAAGGCATTGCTTTCGACAACAATAAAAACATTCATAAATCATTTATTTCACAAAGCAATTTCACCGAAAGCAGTTTATTTTAATCTCACCACAATCAAACTCAACTGCTGTGACAAGAAATTCTTTTGTCCATTTTAATCTGGAAAGATCATCTACTCAGAATAATCTATTCAACTCTTTATATGCATTTAGAAGATTTGATATTTTAGTTATAACCAACATTCTTTTCAGAGAAATTAATTATTTCTGACCAATGTTAATTACTTCCTGATTGAATTTATAGGCAGAAGGAAGATAGTAGTACTCTTACAATGTATTGGCATGTGAAAACCAAGCAAGTTTGTTGACAAATGTTACCAATGAGGTAGAAATGTATGGCTGAATCCCCACCCTATAAACATGAATACAGATGTTGAGAGAAATAACTCATGTTCACGCTCGATGCAGCCTGCAACCCCCAGACATGAAATGCTCAAGCGTTCAAGTCTCCAATAACAGCACTCAGTCAGTACGTTTTAGAATCAGTTATCAAAAGCACGTGGTACAGCTTTTGCACATCAAAGAGACCCATTTAGACATCATCCAAAGTGATTGTTGATACCAGGGAAGTAGAATATAAATCCCTTCATCATTGTAGCAATCATGAATTCATAGGTTATTTTTATTTTCATTTATTATTATTACTTTTTAATCCTTTCCAGAGAATAAATATGCTTATTTATTTTAGAGGGAGAAGAAAGGAGAGAGGGAGAGAGGGAGAGAGAGAGAGAGAGAGAGAGAGAGAGAGAGAAACATCAACGTGAGACAGAAACATCAATTGGCTGTCTCTCATGTGTGCCCCAGTGGGGCATCAGACCTTCTGGTGTACGGGATGGTGCTCCAACCAGCTGAGCCACCTGGCCAGGCCCTTCGGTTATTTTTAAAAGCTCACAGAACCCAGCACCTACATGGAATCACCAAGTAACTATACTGTCTCTTTAATAGAAAAAAAAGAATATTTACATTTTTTATATAACAAACATAGCAGACATCCCATATTCCACAAAGTAAAAAGACTTTTGTGAAAATAAATTGATAAACACTAGGTATTTAAATGAACCTTGGCTGGTTAAATACCTTAGAACAGGGTGTCGAGCTCATTTTTACTGGGGGGCCACATCAGCCCTTCAAGCCCGGTTGCCTTCAAAGGGCCGAATGTAATTTTAGGACTGTGTAAATGTAACTACTCCTTAACCAGAGTCAAGGAGCTCGGCACTGCTGCCGGGTAGAAACAAGGTGCTGGTCCAGATAAAACAAGGGGGCGGGCCGGATTCAGCCAGTGGGCCCTGTGTTTGCTGCCTGTGCCTCAGGAGAAACTGACTGTTTGACACAATAATGAGAGGAAAGAAAACGGTCGGAGTTACACATGGCGAAGATGACGAAAAAGGTCGGCAAGATGTTCTAGAAGAAAAAAAGTAGTTCAGAAGAAAGGCATTCTTTTGTCTGAAGTGGCAAAGTGTTTTGTTATCAGTCTTGAATGATTTCAGGAGAACTGAAAGTCTGAAGGAAGACTAAGCCTGTCTACTCTTCCAGAGCAAACGTGTGAGTCATCCTAGAACTGCGTACATTACAGGCGTTACTCTACGTCCACCGCGTGAGCTCAGCCCCGCAGCTCAGCGTGTGCAGTAATAACGTGTCATAGTTAAAATTTAACAATGCTCCGCTAACGCCAGCCACGCTGCACAGTACTTTATAGCGATCACTCCCTTCCCAGCTCACGGGAAACCTGACCTCGAGGACGCATGATTTTACATGCTGGTTGTCCAGATAATGTGTGTCATTTATGATACTTTTCCAGGGTTACACGGCTAGATAGTAGAACATCCAACATTTGAAACTATGACTCTTTATTTCATTAAAAATACAGTTGTATAATGTGATTACCTATTATGGGTCACTCAAACTATATATATTTTTTCTATTTTGTTTCTATATCTCAAAATTTTTAACACCATTGTAAATTCCACTTTTAGAGGTAATACCATTTACTTAATGATGTGTGTCCTTAATTTTATTATCCAAACCCTAAAATTATCAATGCACAGGTTTGGAAAACCTCAATTACTGTAAACGCCCTTGAAAGTAGTGAGCTTATCCCTATTCTCTTCCGGCCAAAGAGCTGCCAGCTTGCTGTCAACAGGGACAGTGACTTGTCTTCTGTGACAGCCCTTCCTGCCTCAAAAAGTTGTTACGGTGACCATGGTTAAGTGAAATTGAAATATTATCCCATGAACCTGTCATATTCCTGCCCTTGTTCTATTCTTGGAACATCATACAATTTTTATTTCTTTCACCACAAGAAGATTTTTAAGTACCTGAAAAAGTATTTTTCTGGTTGCAACAAATTCAGTTTCTTGAACTTCCATCGCCTTCTGCTGTTTTATGCCTCTTCAGTGCTGTGATCCTGTTCTCTGCACTTTGCGTGGACAGCCAGCCCGCTGCAAGGAAGAGCAGTGTTCGGACTCACGAAGTTAGTTCCTTGACCCTAAAATATGAGGACCTACCAAGCAAGGAGATAAGTTTTGTCTCCCATGCCGCCAAGCTGCATGGGCTGTGGAATGAGCAGATTTGCAGTGATACAATCTGAGTCAAATTTTTGCTCCACCACTTACTTGACCTCTGACCTCACGTAGTGAGAGCGTCCCGGAGTTGTGTGATTTTCTTGCTGAATTCCTTTGAAATAATTTTGTCCTTGAAATATTTATCATTAATATTGTTTCCTTTTAATTTTTTCACAAATTGTATTTAAATGTGATACTTTACATTATATTTCTCTTTTGGCCAAAGGGTTGGGTGAGACTGTATCAGATCACAGTTGGCAAGATACCTTGTAATCTCCCCTTTGTTCTATTAATATTTAAAAATTGGGGGACTCTCATGAAGTTCCTGAATATCAGTCTCACTGGGTATTCCAGTTAAATCACCATCCACGTCCTGTAGCCAGTGACACCAGGAACAGACGTGCAAACACATTTGAATTCTGATTTGTTGCACTAAAGGGGACCGCGCCCTCGAGAACAATGATGTCTCAATCAGAGGGTGCTAGGGAAAACTTGCTAAGGGATTTGGGTGTATCCTTGGTGACCCCAGGAGGTGTTCATGGATGCAGGATTTTGTGCTGTCAAGAACTGGGGTAACCTCTATGATTGGAGGTCTTCATAGTTTTATGTTAACAGCTAGAGGAAGAAAAAGAGTTGAAAGCTGTGATTGTTCAAAGAAGACACCGTTACTCATATGAGGAAGGAATTGAGGATGCCTAGTCGTTCTGACATTTGGGGAAGTTCTTGTTATTGCCTGGGCCCAAATATCATTACAGAATGTCTGGTCTTTGTTTTGTCCCATGCTGTTCACAGAGCTGCCTGTCTGATGCTGATGTGAAATTGTGTTCAACGGGGGAACACCCAGGTTCTAAGTGCACGGCCAGCTGCTGGCTGAAAAGCCTTCCTCTCGTATTCTCTGTTACTTTGAGGCCAAGAGCTGATGCAGTTAAAAGAGGGAGCATCCATCCATTATAACAGTTTTAAAGATTTTGTTGATCAGGAGATTATCCAGATAACACTTCTTATAGTTGGATAAGAGAGAGTAGTTCTCTCTCTCTCTGAGTTATTGAATCATCTGACTTGCAATGTGCAAGCCCATTTAAGGTTTCAGAGAAGATAAATCAGTCAACCCTAACACTGTAATGACCAGAAACAAAATGGTTATTAATCTTTGAAAAAGCTGGAAGCTTAGATCACCTAATTCATGCCATGAAAATGTCCTAGATGCCAGCTGGGCATTTCGAAAGGAATTAGGATTTGTGTGTAGGCTGGTTGGTTTTGTTTTGTTTTGTTTTGTTTTGTTTTGTTTAACCTGCTCATGAGTTGTTCCACTTGACTTACAACATTTATGTATTTAAAACAAGAAATATCATTACAGTTCGAATACCCACTTGGCTAGCCAAGAGGGATCCCAGGCTTTTGTGAATGTTCGAGACCAAGTTGAGTTTTCACACGAAGTGGAGACGTAAGGCGGCATGGAATCCGTAGGAGATGCAGCCGTGATTGGTCTCCACTGAAGTAAGCCCTGGAGGTGAGAAAACTGTTTGAGTGGAGACAAACAGCTCCTGCAAAGCAGGCTGAAATGTCTTCAAATACAACGATGGTTCACTGCAGCAAGGAAAGCCCTCCTCATCCGGTTCTGCTTTCCCACGGGCTGCATTTTGCCGGCAATGCTAATGACATCTGAAGCCATAGCCTCTGGAATATTCCTAAGAATTCTCAGCCTGAAATCTTTCGCTAGAATGCATGTTTGGTATCAGGAAAAGAGTTGTCTATTTCTTTCTTGAGGGGGAAATAGGACATGATAGGTCAATGCACTGGAGTGTTGCTGCCCCTGATAAGGTCCTTTACTATCATGTTTATGGAAGGAGGGGTCTCTCCGCTGTCCTTTCTGGAAGTCCAATACCTCAGGTCAGTTGACGTAAGTCCTCCAGAAATGCAACTTGAACCTGCTGGCGATATTGCAGTGTTTATCTCTGGTGGCATTTAGTCAGTTAGCTCCAATAAGGTAGAACCAAGAAACAGGCAGTAAAGTTTCTAAATGCCTTGGATGTGCTCTCATTAGCTTATGAGACCAGCACTTGTCAATCCTAAATGGAATCGATCTTAATATAACTGATTGTAATGCTGGTGGTTTAGGCCAGGGAAGCTCGAGATGTCTGAAAGTTTTGATAATTGAAGTTTTATTATTTTATTTGTTATCTTTACTTCTTGTGACATTTGTGGATAAGGTTGGCAGACTTTCTAAATGCAGAATACAGCTTTGGAGAGCTCTTTGAAAAAGGTACCAGTAAGGCTTGGGCCCCTGTTACTGAGATCCTCGAAGTTAGAAATTCAAAATCAGACAGATGCATTCCTATCTCTATTGTTACAGCTCTCCAGAAAGGCAAAGTCTTATCTCACCCTGAAAACAAACCACAATAACCAGAATATACTCCTGGACCATTCAGAGGGGTTTTAGATTTCTGCCCATTTCTTCCCTTAGATGTCCTCCCTTTGTAGCGGAAATATTATGAGACGCAAGGAAGATAAAATTACCATAGTAAGAAAAAAGAGCATACTCAAAGAGGAGATTAAAGAAAAAGAAAGGCTACTGAAAATGCCTATAAATTCTTGATCTCAAGTTATATTTATACATTAGCTCATCACCAGCTGTCTAATGCAACTTTAGAGTTCTCTGATCTCAGAAAAAAAAATTAGTCTTGCTGGGAATCAAAGAAAGAAATAGGACATTTGATGTGACCTTTGATAGGAAGGCTTTCAATGTTTTTGTGGAGCTATTTTACTTTAGGTAATATTTTTGGACTGAAAATCAGAATTTTGAATTGGGAACTTCATTTAAAAAATTCTATAGTTTATTTTATTTCATATTCTGCTGTTTGATTTTCCATCCTAAAGTGTATTTGAAAACAAGAGCCTATCACCCAGTGCTGTTGGGAATTACTATTCTATGACCTCCTGGATCGGGGGAAGAAAAAGAAACTTGAAGAGAATAAAACACGTCTATGCACAAAATTTCATTTTACTGCTGATATCCTCCTGTAAGAGACCACCTAAAATGCAATTATTACTTTTACTTCCAGTTTAAAAAAAATAGTCCATTTTACTTAAAAGACAATGACACAGCTTTTCAAATTAGATTTGTTCCTGTACAGCAGGGGTCCCCAGACCCTGTGCCATGGACCGGTACTGGCCTGTGGACTGTTGGGAACCAGGTCGCATGGCAGGGGGTGAGCAGCAGGCCAGAGAGCGAAGCTTCGTTTGCGTTACCCCCTGAAAACATCATCTTCCACAAAACCAGTGCCTGGTGCCAGAAAGGCTGGGGACCGCTGGAGTAGAGATTGAGAACATTTTAAGGCCAGAACATCACTACAGCACTGATCCTCTGAGCAAAGTGGGACTTGGGGCCCTCACCCGATAGAACTAGTGTCCTTCTGAGGGGAGGCAGGGAGGCGGGGCAGCCTGTGCACAACGGTGAGAAATAAGCTGTGCTGTGTAAGCCATGTTTTGTTGTGTTTTGTTCTGGCAGCCCTGGCGACTGATAGCGGAATTTCTGCGTTAAATTTCATAGAAATGTCCTATCTGCATTCTACATAATAGAATGAGTGACTTTCAGTTTCTTGTGATTTTCAGTTGTTTCACATTTTTATTGTCTCATTTTTTTTCTTAAGGTCACGAGGTTTAAAATGATGGCATGTTATCCTAAGAACGTTGAAACACTGATCCAAAAGAACCTATGCACCCCAATGTTCATAGCAGCATAATTCACAATAGCCAAGTGCTGGAAGCAACCTAGGTGCCCATCGGTAAATGAGTGGATGAAAAACTATGGTACATTTACACAATGGAATTCTATGCAGCACAAATAAAGAAGGAACTCCTACCCTTTGTGACAGCATGGATGGAACTGGAAAGCATTATGCTAAGCGAAATAAGCCAGGTGGTGAAAGACAAATACCAGATGATCTCACCTTTAACAGGAACCTAATCAACAAAACAAACAAACAAGCAAAATATAAGGAAAGACACTGAAACTGAGAACAGGCTGACAGTGACCAGAGGAGAGAGGGGAGGGAATTTCAGGGAAAAAGGGTGAAGGGTTTGCAGGAACAAGTACGAAGGACACATGGACAATAATAGGGAGGGGGTGGAAATGGGAGGGAGGTGGGGAGGGCTGAGGGGTGGGCTGCGGTGCGGGGAAAAGGCAGAAAACTGTGTTTGAACAATAATTAAAATTAATTTTAAAAAATAAATAAATAAATAAATGATGGCATGTGCCCATCACTAACCTATTGAAAATGTGAATGCATGTGTACCAGTCTCTGGCGCTAGGAGTAAAAATTCTTTTATCAAAACTTTTAACTTTGGATAGTAAACACATGATACAATATACAGATGAGGTATCACAGACTTAATTGCACACTTGAAACCTATGCAATTTTATTAACCAACGTCATCCCAATAAATTTAATAGTTAAGATACACAAATAACATAACAAAAAATTAATTTTCTCAATTATCTAAGTATAAAGAACATTTTGGAAATAGAAAAAAGTTGAAATGCTAAATGAACAAAACCACCACCAGAAATGGCTAAGACTACATTATTTCTGCCTTTGCTCCCCAAGATTTACCGTAAAATTTTTGTTTTAAATAGCAGCAGTTTTTGCATAAGTGAAATCTTTGCTATTGCCACATGTGACATTTCCTCTGGGCCAACTCTGCCAGATAGAACTTCTGGAAATAACATTACTCTATGGTCTGCAGGCTAAGTCCAGTACAAGTGGTTGGGAGAGGTGCCGTTCCTTAGTGGGCCATCATCATTACGCAGACATGAGCGTGTGGAGGCGACAGAGGGGCTCTGGGCACGCTGAGCGCCTTGCTCCTTGCCGTGCCTGGCTTTCCTTGTTCTTACAGAGACGAGATACGTGCCCAAATGAGCAGAGCGAGGCATGAGCATTTGCTGCACGTGCAGGCTTTCACCCAAAATGCGAAGTTGGGGTGCCAGCACACTTCCCAGTTATCCTGTGAACTTCTTTTCTTTAAAGCCTAGCAGTGCCGTGAGAACAAAACTGTGACGCGCAGACCAAAATAGAATACACACACCCACAGACACATGCATGCATTGTTTTCTAGTGGGTATTCGGTTAGACAAAGACCATTCCCAGAAATCAGAGACATTTTCACCATGGAAGAAAGTGTGGTTAGAAATCGGAATCGGATAGAAATCACTTAATTTCACTAGTAAACAAAACTGAGAATAAAGACGGGTGTATATGGAACCACGATATATAGAGCAAGACTGTTTTTTTCATTTTTACCGTGAGAAAGAACTGTTAGGATGGTAATACCTGGAGGAAAACGTCACTAATTTCTGTGGATTTTTGTACTCAAAAAGGTGGAAAATATCAATATGTGACTTGTTCCTATTTGCACAAAGCTGGATAACCTAAGGGCAAAACGAGACATTAGAAAGTACAAGGTGTAGAAAACGACAAGATGCTAATGCTTTTTTAAAATTAATGATGCAATATTTCAGCCGCTTCCAGGAGAAAGTATTTACTTCTAAAGGGTAATATTGATATAAAGATTCCACACTTCAATTTTTAGACTTCAAAGGAAGAAATACATTTAAATAAAGATCTTATTTACAGACTGTGAGAGAGTCTAGTGGAGAATTTTAACATCATCGTCATCTCTCAGCACCAAAGAGAGAACAGGAGGTGAGAGGGGACACTGTCTGCTACAGGCATCAAAGGTCTCTGGTTTGACTGCATTTAGTCACTCCTGCTTCTTGGAAAACAGAACTATTTCCTCCTATTTATCTTAACCACAAGAAAGAACATTCCATGGCATATTTTTCACGTCCTGAAGTCAAAATAAATCCAGACTATTGCTGTATACACTTGCCAGGACCTAGCCTTGAGAGGTCTGCATGGTGCTGGCATGGCTTCACCACGTACACCTGGGTGCATTGGATCGGAAACAGAAACGTGGCTTCCTCTTCCAACCAGGGCATAGCAGTTCTTGGTAATCCACTGGCTGTATCCAGCAGATCAAAGGATTGTTCACTGTTTTTCTCTGTTCTGTTAATCACTGCTTCTTAAATTCAAGGTCCAGCATCCTGGCTTGCTAGCATAGATCTCATTTGTTTAAAGAACCTGTCTCGGAGATGGGGCAAGAAGACAAACTTCCTCTTGGCCTTCTAGAACTTTCTTTGTAACCAATAGAGAAGGCCAGTGCTTAACCCTCAAGATGTAAACAAAGTGACCAAGAACAAATTTACAAAAACCTGAGGTGCAGAAATAGGAAATGTTTGCTGTGACAGCTGGTCAGGTATACCCTAAGGCACAGAGTCACACACTATACTTCCTGACACGCCTTACTAATATACAGGAAGTGTTCCCAGTCCCCAAATACGCAGAACTCCCTGGCACGTTGACTGCAGTGAGGAAGTCTCCAACCTGACCATGCACTGTGGCTTTACATATGCTCCTTAGCTTGGATAGCTATAAAATGCTCAGTTGGTCATGGAAAATGTTTCTTCGGTCCTCAGTTTAAACTTATTCCTGCCCTCAAGTGGGTCCCAGTCTGGTGGAAGAAATGAACATATGTGCACATACTTATCATGAGACTGATAAACGTTATGGAGTAGAAAAGAAAGGAAGGAAATGGGAACCAAGACTAGGGGGGAGAGCTCTACGCCCTTTGCTGAGGTCGCTGACTGCAGGCATATTAGACAATGCGCTGAACAGGCAGGGCTGGAGGAGGCAGGCAGCTCTGCCGAGGCCTTTAGACTCAGAACTACAGAATCAGGTAAGGCAGTTCATTCCTTAAGGGTTCAAATTTATCTAGTTGAGCATCCACTTTATGTTAGAAAATGTAAGAAGGTACCAGTTGGAAAGGAAGAACATTTGAGACTTTGGTATTTGTAATTTGCACAGGGCAGTTGCTGCTGAGTTTTTTTCCTTTGTCAAATTTCTGTTTAATATATTTCAAGGTTATATCATCAGCTGCATACACAGGTTCACTACACTGTTGAGCTAATTGTCTGTGAGGCTATTCTATTTTCAGTTCTTCATTAACTGTTAGGGGCAGTCTTTCCAAATCCCAACTTCAATTCTAGTGGATTTCACAGATCTCTCTCTTGCTCTTGCTTTTTATTTTCTTTTATCTTCATGGAAGGATATTTTTTTCATTGCATTTAGAGAGAGAGTGAAAGGGGAAGAGTGAGGAAAAAACATCCATGTGAGAGAGAAACATTGGTTGGTTGCTTCCCAAACACACACCAGCTGGGGATCGACCTCCAGGTCGGGGTTTGTGCCCTGATGGGAATGGAACGTGCAACCTTTCTGTGTGTGTGAGGCTGTTCCAACCAACTGAGCCACATGGGCCAGGACGGTTTCGCTCTTCTTGAGTGGGTCCTGACTTCCAATTTTTGTCATCACAGACCCAGGAGATTGCCAAATACTCCATTCAGCTTGTTGAGCCTTCCTTCTGTCTCAGTTGGACAAACAAGATCCTTAAGTGGGCAAAGTGGCATCGAAGATCACTCACACATCCGGTCCTTCCTGCGTCTCTGGATCCTGAACCCCTCCTCCCGTATCCTCACTGCTTGCCCAGCTTAGTGTTGCTTCACAGTTTTGTTTTCTGTAATATTGTATTCAGTTTGCCTAGTTTTGTTTTTCTATAATGACAGTATGGTATTCTTACAAGCATCATTTAGTCAGCGTTTGATTAAAAACTGTTACACGAATTGAAATAAGGTGTTATCTATTCTAAGGTCTGAAAAAATAATTTTGTATGGAACCTGTTATTTTTCAAAAGCCCAGATTTTTTTTCCATATTATTTTAAAGTAATTTGGACATTTCTCTGGAAGGTTTTCTTTAGTTGTTATTTTTGCATGATTTATTAAAATATTTAGCCAGGTAAACGTGAAGCTTTAAGACATTACATCAGTTTGCTTCAAATTTTTCTTTGCCATAAAGTCTACGTTTCTGGAAGTGTCGGTGAGAATTGCTATAACAGAGGCATTCAATCAGCAAGAGTTGAGATCAATTTAAAATGAGCTTGTCTCATCCTGAAACACAAGTTTGGGGCACTTTACCTGGACAAGACCTCTCATGTTAATGCTTTTATTACCGTTGGACAGAAACTGTATTTTCCCCCCAAATCTGTTGCTTTATATTCTTTTCACTGGCTGGAGCAGCGTGTGTTAAAGCAATGAGGCATGGGCGCCCTCTGGGCTTTCAGATGCCAGGAGACAGAAGACGAATGTTAATGCCAAAAATTAAAAAAAAAAACATTAAAAAATGCAGATGTTTTGGAATAGTATTTCTTGCAACTTTGTGGGTTAAAAGTTCCATTTTATGTTGTTCATGGAACTCAGCCTTGAATAGGGAGAATGTTTTTCTCTGAATTTTTGCAAGAAAGATACATGTTCAACTTTGTTCCATGCATTCACTTTTTTAAAATTCACACAGTCACTTTTTCTAAACGCAATTTGAATGCCAAGCATGTGTTAGCATATCACTGCCAAATATAGAAACAGTGTAATATTTGCTTAAAAATACTAGTGCATTTACAGGTTCAACATCTGAAATAATTGAATATTTTATTTGAAATAAATTTTTAAGGTATATTAATCATGTGTATTCACACTGTTATCATAGATTATTTGTCACAAAAACTTTATGTGTTTATGGTAAATGCTTATCAGGTTGCAAATTTCCAGAGGCAACAATTTGGGAATAAATTTAATGCAGGTATATACACAGATCAGTGATGCTGGGCCATGCAGATTGCTGGGTGGTGGACAATTTCCTTAATGATAAATCAGTGGTGTAGACAAAAATAATTATTGAAGCTGTAATTTAGTATGCTATTTAAATAATGTCTGGTAATTAAATAAAAATGTTATAGATAATATACCACATGTTAATTATGAAATAATTAACATATTTATTTGTTCCAGCTGGAAGAATCCACACAAGTAGATAAATTTGCATCCATAGAGTTGAAATTAAAAAATAAAGGAAGCACAATAATTCTTAGAGAATATATTTTAAAGCTAAAGCAAAAATTTTCACAGCATATGCTTGAAATACTAAGCACCTTTGACAAATTGCCTTCAACTTTTAATGAGCAAAATACTCTCATTATCTTCACTCTTCCGTAAAAATTCACAAAATACCTTGAACCTATCTCTTGAGACTGCAGACTCATCATTTAATTTCATAGGAGTAAGGCAGACGAATTCAAGAATCTATATATGTATATGGACATCAGCAATACAGAGATTTTGGATTCAAATATTTTAGTCATTTGCCTTGAGGAGGAGATAGGAGTTAGACAATTACCCAGAAATGAAATGAACACGTCATGGGAGTGTACTGGAAGGAGCAGTCGCACCAGACCAGATTTCGAACAGTCGGAAGTGAATTTAGAAGTCTCTCTGAAGCTATTATTTCAGAAATGGTTCTCAATGTGTGCGTGTGCCAGGGTGTTAATATTTAATGCTGCTCACTCTCTCCTGTTATTTCCTCCTCATTTGAATATTCATATCTGTAATCTTCCTGATTTATTTATAAAATAATCCATTCATAGTGTATAAAATGACATATTTAAAAATCACAATTTATATAAAATCAAAATGACCATTTTTTTCTGCATGAATTACAAAAAAGTAATTACCATTTTTTTACCACGTAATGTGATGATTTGCTTAAATGGGGAGTTAGCTATAGATAATTGCATTTTTAATATATACATTATATAATTAAGTAGAATCCATGTACATTATTTTACACATTAAAATATTTACAGATTTTTTTCTGGTTATAATTGCTGTTATTTTATATTATATGCATACTTCATAAGCTGTGCTGATTCTTTTTTACATTTAAGGGTTTGGACAATGTAGTATTATCAATTGAAAATAAAATGTTTCTTTACACAGAAGAAAATCTGGGTTGGCAAAAATTAATATTTCATCATTGATTTTTCTACTTTTTCTATTCACTTACACATCATTAACACATTTAATAAGATTGTATTTGATTCATAAATAATCTATAATCCATAAGTCTGTAGCAATTTACCAGTTATTATCTGTATAATACACTTATAATCTCTGGACTGAAACCAATTGAAAAAGGTGCAGGTTACTTTGCTGAATGTTAATTGCAGAGCTCGTAATAATTTGGGACCAAATAATGAATCTATTTATTGTCAGGTATATGATTTATGTATAGACATTACTTTCCCAATATCTGTTATTGAGAGTATACACATCATTGCTTTTCATTATAATTAACCATTTACTCTTAAAATTCATATTTCTCTAAGATTCACACTGGACAGACCAGCTTACCAGACATCTCTTGTTTCAGGATCTGGCATTCCCCACCCTCCCGGCTTTTCAGCCTCATTATACCTCCTTTCCCAGGCGTATCTTTTGCTCTCGACACTCCAAGTTACCTTTGATTCTGTTAAGTATGCTATATTTTTCATAATATTGTCTCTGCTCATGTGCATATTTCATTTCCAATGGATAAACATTTCCTTCATCATCTTAACTTGTATTTCAAATACCACTTTTTCTCTGATCCCTTCCAAATCAACACATCCCTTCCCTTACTCCTGTCTAGGAAAATTAACTGAGTTTTCATTGTTCAGAAGTGTCCTACAGATAATAAAACATCTAGATTTTTTATTTATGTGCTAACGAGCTCTGCATTATATTCTTTTATTTAGAAGTTTGTCTAACTTTCCTGAAGATAAGAGACAATGTCATGTATGACAATATAGTGAAGATATAAGACATAAAGATAGAGACACCATTTTACCCACATGCATGTGCTCAGGCATGTGGGCATAAACATGGGCTATTAATGTACTGTTTCTCCAGTGACATTAAATTCAACATTCTCAGAAAGTCAGTAAACATAGAACCTTTTATAAACCAAGGCTGTCTCTATTTCATTGCAATGTTGGCAGGTGCGTATGCAGTCTTTATACCATGGATGCTTGTGCTTGACAAATGTGAATTTCCTCTGTATAGGACAGCAACTTTTTTCCTTACCAGAAATGGAAAAGAAGGCAAAAATATATATAGAAGTTTCTACTGGTTTTGAATATTCCTGTGTAAACTTTCAAGTGTATTATTATTTTCCAGTTTCACTGAGATATAATTCACATATAGCATGTATAAGTTTAAGGTGTACAACATGATGATTTCATACACATATATGTTGCAAAATAATCCCATGCACAGCATGATGACGGTAGTTAACAATGCTGTCTCAGGATTATATACTTGCAAGTTGCCAAGAGAGTAGAGATTAAATGTTATCACCACATCCACACACACGCACAAAATAATTACGTGAGGTGTTAACTCACCTTTTTGTGGGAACCAAATGTACTGTTTTCCTCACGCTTTATTTTGGCCATGCACCAGTTCTGCCCACTGAAATTAGAAGCGAATGGAAACGTTCTACTTAGTCTTTACTACACACATTTTTGCTTAGTTCAATATGTGTCTTTAATTTCAAAGTAATCATTCTCTTGGTTTCTCCTGCAGCTACTGTAAACACGTCCATTCCTTCGAGTCTCGCAAATACGTTCACGTAACCATTCCTTGTCTCCCATGCCTCCTTCCCTCTAGCCCAGACAGCCTCAGTTTCTTCTCCGATGTTCCTTTGGCCAGAGAATGTTTAACCACCCCGCATCACAGTCGCTTGACATTTCTCGTGGATGTGCCCTTAAGGCTCTAAGCGCCTCTTACTATGCAGTTCTCCAAACACACGGAAATAGTGCCCTTCAGCTCTAGTCTGAAGTGGTCTCAGACTCTTGCCTCCCTGCTGACTATAAACTGTCCTCTGCTCTCTGCCACTTCACTGGAAGTGTTTGTTTATGTCATTAGTGTCTCCAGCTCACACGAAATCCAGTGGGTTTTTCACTGGTGCAGCAGTCGCCATGTCACTTCACTCTTCTAAGGCATGACAAGGTCAATTCCCCTCGTTTCCTCTTCCCTCTCCTTCCAATTATGCTGCTTCTTGTTCTTCCTGCTGCTGTAGTTTGTGTTTTCCTTGCGGGCTCCTGTTCCTTGTCTTGCCCTCTGTCTAATGATGTCCTTTAGTTTCATCCTGGGTCTTCTTTGGTTATTTTTCTATACACTCTCCAACACTTTCCCAGTGGAAATTTAACCATATCGATGACTTCAAGATAATGACCCCCAAATACATTTTTCCAGACTGGCCCTTCAGACCCATAGTTTCAACCATTTGTCAGCGATCTCCTACTGATTCTTCAGTGAATGAAAAATCATATTGGATTGTCCTCTGAATAATTGTAATTTATTTCAAAACAGAAAATATGTGCAGGCTGGGGACAGAAAGAATGAATCTGTGCTCTCTGAACTCAGAAATGTAAAGGTTAAGAGAAGGAAAATTTTTTCTCGATACACCAGGTAAGCAAAGGGAGAGAAGACCTGTAAGTGCAGGAGTCCGGGTCTCTGGTGGGTACATCCCTCATGACACGGAGTGGGGAGGGCACTCTCAGTGAGTGACTGAGCACCCTCCGGTCCTGGACGGTTCTGCTTGAGGCATTTCACCCACAACATGGCTCACTAGTATATTATTTTTGTATGTGATTTTATTTTTAACATTCAAATTGTTAAACCATCTTGAAATTATATTATTTTCTAAAAGCATTTACCTTTTATTTCTAAGTGGTTTAATTTTTTCATACCATTTTCAAAAACTCTACTTTTAACCAACCTTGAATATAAACTTTGTAATATAATAAATTTATATATACATATACATATATGTATATTATGGTGTGTGTGTGTATATATATGTACACGTATGTGTGTGTATTGCATTATAAAGTGCCTTTGCTTTTGTATTCCATTTAATTGCTTACATTTTCATCTGATCAGCCAATCAAGGACTTACTATCACCTTTTCTATCATCTTTTACTGAAATTCTTAATAAAATGGGAGTTTTATTCACAACGGAGATTGGTTATGCCTTGCAATTCAGTAGGCATCAGCACTGGAAGTCTCAGCTCTCAAACCAGACGGTGTCCTTGGTGGCCTCTGCTATTCAGGACTCTTGTCCTTGACAGGGTAGCCCTTTCCAGAAGGAGTAGTGATGATTGACAGATGACCTCCCAAAGTTAAAGCCCCCTCACTTTTCCAATATTTCAATTTTCAGCATCTAGAGCCCAAGTTTAATCTCTCTGCATAGTTTTTCCTGAGCAAACATCAGCCAAAAGGGAGCGTTTAATCCATGTCATCACAGTAGAAGAATCAGCACGATTTGAATTCCCCCAAATTAGAATCCTGGCCAAAAAAAGTAGCATTCAGGAAATATTTGTCACATATTGGGAATAATTTAATATATTTTCATATTGCAACTTGTAGAAATCTAATTTACCTATGGCCACGAAAGCACTCAGATTAGGTTTGGGATTATATCACTTCTTACCTGAATAAACACGGAGCAGAATGGAGTCAGGGTATTCAGATTAGCCCACATTTTTCATCATCAGTGTTAGGATAACTGTCCCTTTTGATGATAAATAGAAGACAAAAAGGAGAATAAAATTAATCCCAAATATACAATTTTTATGCATAATCAGTTGAACCTTTGAATTTAGTTTTGCTCTTCCCTGAAGGTCCCATGGAATGAGAATGATGTGACAAAAAGAAAGAAATCCCCCAAATCAACCTGTGTGAGCCCTGTATCTGCAACAGGTTTAATTTCTGGTGTTAGTTGAGAGACAACAGTCAGATTTCTGTTCACCAAAACTTTTTAAAAATTTTCACTTGAAAGTTTACAATGAAAAGAAGAAGTTTGAGAGTTATCAGATTGGGCCCATTTTAATTCATGTCATTGTGCGCATGGGTATTCTCTCCTATACACCTACAGTTCCCCTAGAGCAAGGAAGGGGAATGTTTTTAGCCTTTCTATTAGATGTGACTCTGGCGCCGGTCTCACAGGATTAGAAGCCACTCCGGCAGAAAGCAGTGGCATTTACGGCGCTGCGACATTGGGCAGAATGTTAATCGCCATTCAATGCTGCGTCTCCACGTGCGTAGAAACGCCCCTGTTCTACCAGTCTAACTCCGTGAGATTAAGGACCGAACAGCCCGTCTCTTTTTCAACAGCAACATTAAATACTACTCTTTTTAGAAATAAAAACTTGTGGTCCCTTCTAATACATTTTATTTATATTCTTTATTTTTTCTAATATTTAAGACAAAACTATATTCTCAAGAATATAAAACCAAAAGTGTATTTGATAGTAAAGTATGATGGTCATTAAATTTTTGTTTACTGTTGTTTCCCGATTTAAAATAGTGTCTTATACTTATCAGTTGATGAAGTAGTTGATTAATATAATTTCACACAAGGTATTACTTATACATATTCCAGTATTTTAGCAGAACATTATTCAGTATGTTTTCACGTAACTTTTATTGTAATATTTTAATGGAATGTATAATATATTTCAGAATATAACTAATTTAATTGCAATCACTTCAAAGTTGGCATTTCACAGAATTTTATATTTTTATATTTCAGCAAATGTTAATATTCAAGTTCAAGTCAGGCATGTAAATATTTGTGGAATGAAGGGAGTTCATAGAATCTAGTTGATATATTCCAGAGGAAAGAAGTCTATGAGGTTGGATTTTTTTTTTCTTTCCTCTCTGCTTATGTCTGAAAAGCAGATTTGTCCCTCTTATGTACAGAACCATGAGCAGGTTTATGTTTAATTCATATGTAAGGATATTTCACAAGAGGCCAGATAAAAATAATCTAAACAGATATTAGGAAGATTTTTAAAATTGAGAATTGTTAATTCTTGTGTTTGTCTGCCAATACTATTTATAGATATGTTTATAAAATATTTTATGTATTTGAGGATGTAATATTTAACTTTAGTTTTAAAAATGTTCTGTAGCCCTGGCCAAGTGTCTCAGTGGGTTGGAGCGTCATCCCATACACCCGAATGGTTGTGGGTTTGATTCCCAGTCAGGGCACATACCTTGGTTGCCAGTTCAATCCACAGTAAGTGTACATAGGGAAGACAACTGATCAATGTTTCCCTCTCTCTCCCTCTTCTCTCTCTAAAATCAATAAAAGTATATCCTCAGATGAGGGTTAAAAAATGTTGAAGAGCTGTGGACATCTGAAGACTTAGGTTCCAGCCAAATAACAACTTTGGAGAGTATCTCTTGTCTTCACTCAGAGGACTGTTAGTGTCAAACTTGTCCTTTCTCTGCGCTAACAGTTCAGATCATGAAGATTTCAGAGCATATGTTTTATGACTATGCATTTCTTAGCCAGTAATTCACCAAGACACTGACAAAATTAAGAATTCATATTTCCAAACTGGTCAAGCCTTTGCTTTTATTCCTATGGTATCTTCTGTAGGCCCTTAAATTTAAGAACAATGTATTTAAGGAATGAAACACGTGTTCCCAAACATACCTTTACTGGTTAGAACAATGCTCTCTACAAATAGAAACAAGGTGGCGCCTCAGAGGCTGCGCAGAGCAATTAGCAGTTGCAGCTGCAACTCAGACGTGCGGACTCACCCGTGCGTCCGTGTTGGCTCATTAAGATTTTTGAGAGCTCTGAAGTATGCCCGTGGTGATTCAGAAGGGCCAGAAGGCATTTTATGCTGTCCTTTAGGCCTAAAATACATCTATCTTGGTGTAACAGAATTGTAATAGATGCTTCGCGTTCCATCATAGAGTTCTGGGCTCTGCCTGACTAAGCTTGCAGCTACCCGAAGCTGGCATGCTGACAAACACCTTACCTCTCGCTGGTTAGATTGAAGTAAAATTAATGTGTTCATTGGATTTAAATAATAAAAATGTTCTAGGTAGATGTTGTTTACATAACAGGAAAGAAATTATACAGACCAACTTTGCCAAGCTACTCAAAATAAGTACTTACACAACTGTGTGTCTGTGTTTATGAAGCCCTGAGCGTTGCATAATAATAAAAGCAGTCTAAAAGGTAGGAAGTTTAATTCAGCTCTGATTTATCATCTGGAATGATAACAGTCTACTTATTTGTCGCTTTACTAAGCCTCCTGGATATTTTTGTAGAAATATGCTGTAAAAATATCCTGTAAAAGATGAGCTGGAAAATCTATCCAAAGTAGATCTCAATTCCCCTTTGTGACTCTCCCACACAAAACTGTTCTGAAGAAAAAATGTGTTTTCTTATTTTCTGTTGTCAGCAATGCTTACAACTAAATATTAGGGAGTAAAAGCTCTTGTCATAATGGAACTGCAAGAAGGAATTTGTTCCAGAGAGTACTTCATCTTACTTAACCATCCATTTTGTCATTTAGGGCAATCATTTAAATACCTTATGCAGTCTTACGAGTCTTTGGTCATAAGATACAGAATAAATATTTTTGGTATATAAATGATACCTCTATAAAACATTTCTAGATGAGACTGTGAAATAATTAGCCTGGGTACCTAATAGAATTAAGGGGCATGAGTGACTCCCATATACCTAAATACATGTTTTTTTTTTTCAGTGAAAATTAAAGACTGCACTGCAAACTATTAACGATGGTGTTAATTTATAATTTCTCAAAAACAATGTTTTCAGTCCTACTATGACACCAAACCACTATTTATGGCCCTAGGTTTTTCTTCCTGACCCCACACTTTTATCTCCTATTTTCCTTAAGGGAAACTGTGCCATGATCACTATAAAACAAAGTATTTGAAAATACATGATATTGTTAGGAAACGTCAATGCAAAAACTGAATGAAGCAGATGAACATATAAGAATATGAATTTTCCCTGGCTGGAGTGGCTCAGTGGATTGAGTGCTGGCCTTCAAACCAAAAGGTCACTGGTTCAATTCCCAGTCAGGACACCTGCCTGGATTGCAGGCCAGGCTCTCAGTAAAGGGTGCTCGAGAGGCAACTTTTCTCTCTTTATTTCTCCCTTTCTGTCCCCCTTCCCCTCTCATAAATAAATAAATAAATAAATAAATAAGAATTTAATAGAGAAAATTTTTACATTTCATTTCAGCCATATAACCAGGAAAAAGGTGAATATATACCACAAAAGGCTGATTTTTGTGTTCTCCCAATGAATACCTCCCTTGAAATGTGTAACTATTTTGAGGCACCATTACAGAGCCAATCCCTTGTTCCTGAACAACCATGTTAATGGTAAAATAATAGAGAATTCTCTATATTGTTCCTAGCTTCTCCAGCTCAGTATTGTGTCACTGACATTTATCCTTGTTACTGTATGTATCAGTACTCGTGATTGTTTTAGTGTGATGTTTAGTTATATCAGTGGTTACAAAGTATATATTTTTTATTGCTTTTCTTTGACTTCTTATTTTGGCTACGACATCCATACTATGCCAAATAGGGAAGGTGATTATGATCATTACAGTTTTAAAAAAAGTTTAGATTTATGCTTAAGTATTCCTTTTTGTGGGAGGCTAATGTAAATGGCATTATATTTTTATTTTCTAGTTCCGTTTGTTCATTTTTTGTATATAGAAAAACACCTGACTCTTCTATATTGACCTTGTGCCTTGTAATCTTGCCATAATGTTCTTTTTAGTTCCAAGAGTTCATTTAGTTGGCATTTAATATAAACAATATGTCATCTCCAAAAAAATACAGTTTTATACCATTTTTTAACCTGTATAACCTTCATATCTTTTCTTGCCTTATTGCATTAGCAAGGACTTCCAATACAATGTTTTAAAAGAATAGTGAGGGAATATAGGACTTGTACCTGATCTTTTTGGAAAAGTTTGAGTTTACATTAATATTTAGTAGCACAGCTATGTACTTAAAGCCAAATGTAATTTACTTGCTGTATTCACAATTAGTGAGAAGAGAAGGATAAACCAAATACTTGCATTTTATGATCAATGAAATAAAAATTAGGCTTCAAAATACTTTGGTAACCCTGAGTTTATGAAGAAAAATTAATGAAAGAGTAACTGAAGGTTGGAACACAGTTTTATAACTTAAGTCTTTTTAAAATAGTATTACTATATTCATAGATCTTCCTAATTAATGAGACAGTTTTGTCTAGCTAAAATTATCACTATTTATATTAATTTCAAAGACTCTGTATCTATTTTATACTATTATTCATTTACCAGAGTTTACTTCATACTATATCTGATATTACCGTATACTCCTTATGTTTGATTGTATTTTCTGAGATACTCAGCATAAGACCTAAGAAGATACAATAAAAATTAAATGCAAAATAAACAAGCATACATTTATTTGGAGGTAAGTAAACTGAGGAAAAAGTCATTTACTCTTAACGTCACCATGATTTGCAGACACATACAAGGTAACTTCAAAATATGACACAAATGGGAAATAAACAGCACTGCAGGGTGCATTTAACGTCAGGTCGGAAGTGTCATGATTGAACGTAAGCTGCACAGAGGGGGGGACGGCCTCTTGAAGGACAAGCTCGATGGACAAGTTCTTCTTCTTGAGAGAAGGAGCCCACAGAAAACTCTCCGCAGCCCTGCCGTGCAGACAGAATGTGGGGACAGCTGGGCTGCACACGGGAGAGTGCTCCGAGTCAGTGTCTCCTTACCCGCAAACCGAGCGAGGGAGATGTCCTGCTTTTCACTGACAGACGGCGAGCATCTACCGTATTTTGCTGTGTATAATGCGCTCCCAAGTATATTGTGCCCTCACTTTCTGGCCTGAACGTTCAGGAAAAAAAAAAATCTTTTTAATTTTCAAATTCAATTCTTATTTATTTATATTTAGAAACAAAACCGATGATCATATTCTAGGGTGTTATTTGTCATACAGATATCATTATTGCTTCCTAGAGCTATACTTTTAATGCATAAGCATAAATAAAAGAATTAAAAACCATTTATATAGATTTGGAATTAGTACTGCTCATGTATAATGTGCATTTTTATTTTTCCCTCAAAAATTTGGGCAAAAAATTATGCATGGCAAAATACAGTAGCTGAGAACCAGTGAAAAATAATTACCCTGCTACAAAGAACCGAGGATATCCTGGGACAAATAACAATGACTGACTCAATCTCTGAGAAATAAAATAAGGTAGCAGACCCTCCTCAGAACGCCCCTAATCATGGATAATAAGAGAAAAGGATCCAAAACAAGGCAGACCCATGGTAATGTCCTCAAACAGCTGGAGCCTTTTAAAAAAATTAATTCCTATAAGATAAGAATTGGAAAATACCCAAACATCATAAATTTCCAATAATGGACTGTCACATGCACGATTACCTGAATTTAAAAATTGTCCACATTCTGCATTTTATAGTTTGAGTTGAATCATCCTCAATTACTCTTTTTGTTGATTTCATAAACTCAAAATGTGGAAATAAACATCTCTTAGTGAGACTGTGGGACAAGTGGCCCTCAGAGGGACAGAGAAAAGGACAGACATGTCCGGGGTTCCGGCTGAAAGTGCAGCTCAGTGACCAGCACGCATTTAACGCCGTTGGCACTTCACTGAACTTTGAGCAAGTGCTTGCTTCTTCAAAAGCTTCCAGGTGAGAGGACTAGATTGAACGCCACTATTGCGGCTGAAATCTGGATGAGAGGAATGCTGCATGACACCCCTCATGAAAGTTTCAGTTCAGACTGCTCGTGCCAGGAATGTCAGTGTGCTTAATGCCCTTTTCCAAGCTCTTGGCCACTCACTGAGACACAGCACACAATGGCCGAGCAGGACAAACCAACCGAACTGACACTTCATTTACAGGACTAACCCGAAACTGATAGACAGAAGCATATAGTGCATAATTTTTGCTAATATGTAAAGTTATATGACTCCAACCCTCCTCTGGTCAATTTTCCCCTGCTCCTACAGGCAGCATATCTATGCGTCGTTGCGTGTTAGTTATTTCTTACATCAAGCTGGCTAAGAATCTTGCCGGTCCTGGCAGTTACTGAAATTGACCAATTTTTTAAACGAATATCTGCATCTTATTTCAGAGTAAAATCATATGTAAATTTTCAAATGTATTATCTGTGTGTAAAAATGATATGAACTTACTTTTAAAAAGTCACTTTCTAAATTTACATACAATTAATTAACCCATTGTAAGTATACAGTTTGCTGTGTTACCTATATAGGCAGGTATTTGTTTCATGCTTAATTCTGGCATTATTAGAGTTTCAGCTCTCAGCTATGATGAACTCACATGCAAACGTAATTGTAGCGAGCAGAGCATGGGCTGTCAGTCGCCCCGCCTGGGACACACCCTCTCCTGCCACAGTGCTCTGTGTTGTTGGACGAAGGGCTCCGCCTCCTAAATCTTAGCATCCTCACTTGTAAAACAGGGGGGAGACTACACAGAAAGAAAGACGTAATTATTGCACGATCGTGTCAGGTTGTACAATGAACTCCGTGGCGTGATGATCTGAGTCACGCCTTAGGGCGTTTAAGCAATGTCACCTGCCATTGTTATGTTTTCATTAGTAGTGTTATCTCCTTAACACTGAAAACGCTTTAGGAAGTGTCTTTGCTGCACACAGAGGGGGAAGGAATGAAGACTTCACCAAACGTGTTATGGTGCGTCCATCAGTATCATCACCCATGTGCGCCGCCCCCCAAAAAGAAAGCTAGAAAACAAATAGAAATCCTCATTTTACAGAAATTGAAGTAGAGAAAGCATTATTCAAAAAGTTACACTATGAATCAACATATGGTCTATGAAGTATACCTAATGTCTTCTAATTCACAGATCTATGGCTATTCATTGTTTGAAAACACGGATGTTTGTATGATTCATATCTGTATTAACCAAAAATTTAAACCCTTAAATATATGATATTAAATAATAGTTAATAGATACCAGACACTCTAAATACTTCACAAGCTTATCTGTTTAATTCCCAGAACAATCCCATGAAATAGGAAGACGTTACTGTTCACAGTTTAGGGAACAATTGAAGGGACAATTGACACAATAGAAATGACCTAAACTGACCAGGGACCCAGCTCTGTAGTGCAAAGCTGGCAGATGCACCAAGGCGTGTAGCTCCAGAGCCCATGTTCGTATCAACTGCATCAAGCCGACTAAACACAATTTCCATTGCTGGACATATGCCCCAAAGACCTGCAGGAATATTCTGGAATCAGGAGAAGAATGAAAACTGGGGAATTTGAGGAACAGAGACTAAGGGCCATACAAGCAGATCTGGATTGCCTTGTGGAAGGGCTAATCCACACAACATCAGGTGGGTTGTGCTGATGTGTGTGTACTACATTGTGTGATTGGTTACCAGTAAGTGCTGCCGTTCCAGGAAGTGAGGACCACACTGCCAGGAATGTCAGGCATCATGAGCAATGTGACGGTGTCACTCCAGAGCAGCAGCCTGAAGGGTTGGTGTGTGCTTGGCCATGTTTATTTTTGCCCTTTCTTTCATCCAGAGTCCACTTTTTTAGGCTGGATTCTGGCATGAATAAAACATAGGAACATAACATCAGCTGAGGCTTGATGGAGATACCGTGTGAGCAGGAAACCAAGTTCTGCTTCTTTATGTTTGAGGCAACTTGCATTTGTCACTGCAGCATGAACATGTCCTACTTTCAGCATATTTAGGTTAAAATAAGACTTAACTCATTCATTACCTGTGTACTTGCCAATATCTCTGAAGGACTTTCAGGCAGCCCAGTAGAGAGCTTTGATAGTGGGGTTCAGGCATTGCACATTGTGTAAAATGGATAAAGAAAATGTGGCATATATAGACAATGGAATATTATTTACTCTTGAAGGAGAAGGAAATTCTGCCATTTGCAACAACACCGATGAACCTTTAGAGAAGTATGCTAAGGGAAAGAAACAAGTCACAGAGAGACAAAATGTTGCATACTTCAGCTTGGAGGAGGTCTCTAGAAACTCACAGAAACAGAGAATAGAATGGTGGTTGCCAGTTGTTGGAAAAAAAGGGGAGATGTTTTTCAATGAGTATAGAGTTTCTATCAGGCAAGTGGAATGAGTTCTGGAGGCCTGCGGTACTGTATGGTACCTACAGTTAACAATACCCTTAAATTTTGTGAGTTTAAAAAATAGATGGTGTACTTTAAGATGTATTAGATTAAGATCTCATGTTAAGCATTCTTACCAAACAAACAAACAAACCAACAAAAACCACAAAAGAATGCAAGGAAATTGTTGGAGCTGATGGAGATAGGTAAGTCCAGTCCATTGGTTGTGGTGATAGCCTCATGTGTGTGTGTGTGTGTGTGTGTGTGTGCGCAAATTTGTCAAGATGCATATATTAAATTGCACAACTGTGGTGTAGCAAGTATACCTTAATAAAGCTAAAAAAAGCTGAAGAAGACCGCAGATCTAATTGACCTGGTAATACAGCATATAATAATTGTTCATGGGTTAGCTCATTTTTCATGGAGAGAAAACTGGGTTATTGTCACAAACCAGAAATATTTCTGGGAGAATGTTTGATTTTTATTATAGTCCCCACATCAAAATTATATATGTTTGGAAGCCTTGATATTAATGGCATTTTGTCTCAAAAATCCATAAAATTACATGTATATCAAGGCCAGATATTTATAAAGTCTCATTAGTACAATTATAGAGAATAAGCTTTATATTTCAGGCATATTTTCTTGCTGATATAACATATCAAGGAACTTGGGTACTTATGACAAAAGGAACTTGGGTACTTACAAAGAGCTCCTTCAATGCATTTTTTATAATTGAGAAAAAAATTCCATGAAAATCAGAAACAAGATCAATAATTAATCTTACTAATATTTTCACCTTAGCTCTTAGAATAGCATTACTTCCTATGCAGCAAGCTATGAAAACCATGCCCAATACACAAAACGTGTGAAACCCGTGGCCGTCACTAAGTTAAGGGTAATGCGGATCAGCCAACTCATACACCTGCAATGCCAGTGGGACTTAACAAGCAAAAAGAGACCCCATATTGTGCTTATAATTAATCTACTTCACAGATTAAAATTTTTAAGACATAAGCTCCAAGCCACTTGAGTATGAACAGGTCGAATTTTCACTGTCAGTGTGATTTGCAGAGAAAACCGTGGCCCAGAGTTCATCTAGAAACACGCCGATCGACAGTGCTGTAAAATTAGCTCCGCACAGCAGAGCCAGAGGGAGTACGCCCTTGCGTTCTCTTGGCGAACGTTTCTGCGGGTAATTATCAAAGCGGGTCTGAGGACAGGTGCTGGAGCACGAGCACTCTGCCAAGCTCAGCGGACAGTGAGTTATAAGGTACAGTGACAAAATTTCAGGATTAGTTGCATGACAGCAAGTGGTTTATACCCATAAATATTCCCTTGACTGTGACCTCAGTCTTTAAAATAAATCACGGAAGGGTTAAGAAATAACAGTTTAATTCCCCAATGAACAGCAACAGAATTGGCACTCAAAAATACTAAGCATAAATTAATCGCAACTCCCAACTAAAATGTTACCTCACTGCTAGGAGGGGAAAGGTACATTTACAAATAACTGATGTCTTACATTTAAAATCTTTAACAAAAGGAGTTTTAGGCCATGGCTCTGAATTCTGTCCCCTAACTGTAATACTGACTGTAACTTCAATATCATACAAAAGCCTATTAATTTTATTTTCAATGATCAAGGTCAATATCTCCTCCTGTTCACTGCATGTAAATATTTATAAATTGTGTTTTTGCTTTTAAATACACACTCTCTTCTTTTCTAAGTCCATTTCCAACAATTTACATGTGAGAGAGTAGATAGAAGCAAGTACCTCCTCGTTTCAGTTTAAATTAGTATATAGTTTGTTTACTGTGTCCCTTTTATCTCCCGATATAGATTGCAATACCAGTGTCTGCAAAAAATTGTAAAAGCCGTTTCACTGTACTTTCACCCTATAAACTTTTCATGTGAAAAGTGCTGGCCCAGTGAAGTTAACAGTGATCTGCCAGCAGGTGGAATGCTGGCTGGCACGTGAGCTCCAGTTTCTGACTCTCCGCTCAGTCTGGAGGAGCATCTCAAATGATGTGCTGAGTCTACGTGGAAAGAACACTAGGCCTCCTTTCAGGAGTCATTTGAAAACACATTTGCAGTGTTCTCTGTTGGTACAAAAAATGTGTCCCACCTGGGGTTTTCGGGGGCTCAGGTGGGCACATCTCACCTGGCCTCCTCTAATTCGTGTCTGGGGTCGTGGTTGATGGCTCAGTGACAGGGCCCACAAAACAGCCAGAACACATGCCTTTTCCTACCTGGTACCTAAGGGGGTGCCCATGATTAGATTCTGGTTTATGTTTGTAAGAAACAATTTGATTCCACCCTCTCTTTTCCTTTCACGTCTCCATCTTCCACGGTCCCGATTCATGGAATTCATGTTCTGCTCTTACATTCATTTCACAAGTTAGGAAGTGGAAATATTCTCACTCCATGAATATATCACAAAAATTTCTCATCCTCCATGTGGCATGGATTCTCATTTAACAAGGTTTCCTGTGCAGCCATGAATGAGCCTGGAGGGATTAATCACTGGTCTTGACCTCAGAGCTGCACTCAGTCTTTATAGGTGAACTTGAGTCTGAATGCAAGCACACTGCCTGGGGGTGGGAAGGCGGATTTGTAAGGGAACTGGTAATGACATCATCTCTCAGGTGACACTCTCACTCAGCTCAGGTATACTCTGAATGATTTCAGAAGTTAGGGAAGTAGTGAACTTTGATTAAGGGTTCCTCAATTCAAGAAGTCTTGGATTGTGCATTTCAATTTGAATCTCCTTCTAAAGACAGAATCACATTGCAATTCCTAGAGAAATACCTTTGGAGGGGGCCATTCCCAAGTTTAGGATGATGATGAATTTTGGTATTTGGGTGTCTCTCACTGGTATTTTGAAATACTACCATCTGGCAATGCCCTTGATTTCCAGATACTTTGTTCTAATTGCTAAAGCCATCATGATTTTTAAATTTTAGCCCTCTCACGATTCACAATAAATGTGTCTCTGAAAATTGTTTAATGCCTATCAAATTTTGAGAACTTAAAGCACATTTTAAATGCATCCAAACAGTTCTCTATTTAATGGAAATGTGCATTCATTGGTTTTTGAAACAGAATGTCCTTTTTGCCTTGTTCATATTTTCCATAAGTTTAGACTTAAATACGTCATGATTTGAATAACCTTCTACCTTACTTAGTATTTGCAGGCATTCATTCACTCACCTATCCACGCGAGGACTATGAGCACCTACGATTTGTTAGGCACTGAATTACGAATAGGATAAATAACTGATTATCAATTATAGTCCCTATATTTCATGGCACTTAATTCATCTCAATACCTGTTTCATGTAATTTCAGGTAAACGAATGAGGATTTACTTTTATGAAAACCCTCTAAAAGTGGGTTATAAAAGGAACTTCACTTTTTTAACATTTATTAATGGTTAAAATATTTTTTGAACAATGTTTATTGAACTTAGTGATCTCTTTAAAAACTGTTTGTACTATGGCTGTAAAGTTTCCACTGAAATGTTCCAAATAATCCTATATTCTGTAACAAAGTCAAAGATGAAGTGAGAATGACCCCAACTTGTTGAAAGCTATACTTTTCAGACAATGGTCCTGAATCATCACGGTAGGAAAAATTGTCCTCAAATCTCCCTGAAAGATTGCAAAAGGAAGGAAAGCATCGAAGGTATCATTAGAGGCCTCATTTTCTCTGTTCTGCATGCTGGCATCTGGTGAAATACACACTGCCCTGTCTGTCATCTGTCAACACTTTTTCATCTCTTAAGAGCGGAGGGAAAGTCCTTGATGTGTATGAAATGACAAAACTCCTCTGTGTCTTTGGTTTGAAGCCTTAATAATGTTTTCCTCTCTTTGGTAAATTCAGTAAGTACCTGTCACAGTGCAGGTGATTTTGTTGTTGTTACTGTTGTTTAATAACAGTAATTTGCCAGTAAGTAAAAAAAGTTTTGACTTACTAACTATCAGAATATTTTGGAATAGACAGTATGTTGTAATCTTAGGCAATATCCAATATCATACTGAATTTGTAATTTCTTTATTTTAAAAAGAGAAATGTGAGATATTTATCATTATGCACAAATTAAGCTTTTGTTATAGCAATGACTATTTTTAAAAGATACAACAGCATTAACTGGCTGCTCATATATTGCTTTTTTTAGGGAAATAGATAAAATGAGCATAATTATTTTTCAAATATCGATGCTTCTCCTTGACTTTTATCTTCACCTATTCTAAAATTGTTTATATTCTTGCACATACATACAGAAATATTTGTAAAACAGTAGTACTTTTGCACACATAAAAATATATAAACAGTTGTTTTAAACCAGTGATTTCCATAACACAGAAAGCATGTTGGTGACTTGCTTTGAGAATATATACCCAGTTCTAGCAAATATGAAGGAAAATATTGTAGTTTTTCTGTTTTCTCTCCATCTGCAAAGTCCAGGACCTGTTTGAGCATGGTTCATTGAAGATAAAATATTCACTAGAATGTTAATTATGGAAATTCTGCTTTTTAAAACCAAACTGGAAAATATGCAAACCAAAGAGTTTAACACTTTAATATTTTACATTAAAGCTTAAAAGAGCATCATCTTTATTTTTTAAAACAACATTTAATTTTTTCTGTATAACCTGCAGATCCTGCTTTTATTCTGCTTCCTATTCTGGGTGTGGTCATTTTATTTAACAACCAACAGTCAGTACTTTCAGATCATTTTCATCTAAAACATGATCAGAAACACACATTCAATGATTTTTACCTCATTCTTTTATGTATCTTTAGCAGATTAGTTTTCTATAGCTGCTAAAAACCGACTTTTTGGAGAATGAAATGTTTTTGAATACTTGTGTCTCAACTGTGTCTTTATAGATAACGTCTAAGGCACGTGAAGAAGAGAGTATGTTCCCTCTCATATGTAACCAGCAATCTCTTAGTTTTGCTATACTCACATAATTGCAATTACGCTTTTTTCAGTATTAGTTCAACTTAAGACAAACTGAAACTTTAAGTCTATGCATTATCGGAAGGGCCTGGCGAAGGCACGCATCTCTCATGGAGTCGGCTGTGCCGCTGACTCAAATGTCACAACCTCAGCAGGTTTGCCCTGAAACTTGAGACGCAGTGTCATCCATTGTAATCACTGATCCCAAGTGAGCTGGAATCGCAGGTGAGCTATTTTGTGCTCACAAGTGACAACGGGATTTAAATTCCATGCAAATGGAAAGATAAATCTAAAACATTACTCCACAGCAAAATTAATTATCATTCCTTTGGGAGTCCTGAGTGCCCATATTTCCACATTACATTAATTTAGCTATAAATATAAACACATCAAGCTACCAAAAATTAGAATTAAAATTATGGATTGTCTTAAGGCCAAACCATAAACTCAGAAAAAAGTGAGGCAGGTAGATGTGTTATTTTGAAATGTGTCACCGAGTTCCTGCCTGTCATCTCCCCTCTCTACCCTCTTCCTCCTCCTCCCTCCCTTCTTGCTTTATCTGCCCAAGCACACAGAGTAGAAAATACTACATTCCTATGGTCTTTTGGAAAAAATAAACATATTTATTCAGATAGTTTTATGTATTTATTTTTAATATCTGCACTAATAAAACAGCTGTAATAAGCACTTAGCTTTCAAATATAATTTTTTTAAAGTTCTCTAAATATATATGATGCTATAAAATCTTAAAAATGCCTTAGAAATCAATGAATAGGGATTAATAATTTCCCACAAATAATGCTATAAATGTGAGATTCATGAATATCAGCATTTCAGTTACAACTAATTTAATTATACAGGTAAACATGATGAAACTAAGCATAGGTACATGTTTTGTTATATTTTACCAAAATTAAAAAAATAATTCTATTTTGTTGATAAAGTTCGAACACTCTAATTCACTAAAAATATATTTGACCTCAAATCCTTATGGTGACTATAATTTTCCTAAAATACTTAATGTAACTTTTGTATAGTGTGAAGGATATGTTATTAGTCTATAATTTTCTCTGCTTTAACTTATTAAATCATTTATAATTCAAGAAAGATTTGTTGATTACCTATTTGGTACCAAAAAATATTCTAGGTCTTAGACTACAGAGAGAAACAGAATAGTAAAAAATATTGCTCTCATGGAGTTTACTTTCTAATGTAGAGAGAGAGAAAATGGACATGATTTTAGGTGACCTTCCAGTATCTAGAAGGAGCTGAGATCTCAGGAGAAGAACCAGGCAATGTGAAGGGGTTGGGGACTGCTGGGGTGAAGGGTTGGTTAATATTTTCAAATGAGCAACTGAAGCTGATTTCACTAGGCAGGTGGTGTTTGAACCAGGACTATGGTTTGAACCAGCAAACCATTTGGAGTTGTGGGCATAGATTTTTCCAGGCAGAGGGTCTGCCATATGCAAATCTTCACAGAAAGAGCACACCTGTCCTATTCTAGGTGAAGTAGACTGGGGAGGGGTGGTAGCAAAGGAGGGCTAGGGAGGTGATTAGCTTTTTGCACTAAAAGGGACAGGGAGGCTTAGAGCAAGGATGTCAAACTCATCTTCAATGGGGGCCACATCAGTCTCACAGTTGCCTTCAAAGGGCCAAAATAATTTCAGGACTGTATAAATGTAACTACTCCTTAACTGTTAAGGGGTTGAAATTACATTCAGCCCTTTGAAGGCAACCATGAGGCTGATGTGGCCCCTGGTGAAAATGGGTTTGACACCCCTGGCTTAGAGGAAAGAAGCGGGATCACGCTGCGTCTGTCTCGGTGAGAAGGTCATGTTGACTGCTCATTGAAGAGGATGCTGTTGGTTTGGACCTGGTGGTCCCATGGTGAAGTGATTACAGTAGAAACACGTTGAAGGCGAAGCCAAGAGGATTTATCGATCAAGTCAATTAAGATGCGAAAGAGAAAAGCTCAGAATGATGTCATTTTGCTTCTCATTACGCGGGAAGGGACAGGTACAACTTCCTGAGTTCTTCCTCAGAGCAAGAAGAGCAGTAGTTTGGCTTTGGATTTGGAAAGACTGGGACACCTGCTGGATAAACGGATGAAGATATCACAGAACAACATGATTCAGGAGGCTGGCGTTCACAGGGACTGGTCCAGGTTGACACACAAACGTGGGATCCATTGAAAGACTTATTTCTAGGGGAGATCCTCAAGCGGGTGTGTGGAGATTTAGAAGGGAAGGGATCAAAGTCTAACCCCTGGGAATCTCCAAACTCAGGGCGTTAGAATAAAGTAGAGGAAGCAGCGAAGGAGAATGAGAATGGGCTATGGGGAAATGAAAGGCAGGCTAACAAACACGGTCCCGGAAAAGTGAAGGCAGGAGGAGACGATCAAGTGTTCAGTGGGGCTGAGCGATCGTGGGATAGGAAAGACGAGTGTATTCTCAGGTGCAGCCGTGTGCCGGGCCTCCAGGGCCTTTGCAGAGCGGCTGCCGTGGAAGGATGACCGAGGCCCCGGAATGCGCGGCGCGGGGGAGGCTGGGAGACGCGCGGGGCAGAACACAGGGCAGCCTGGAAACGCGATGGGCCGGGGGTGAATGCCGGGCAAGAGAAGGCGCTGTTTTGTGCACGAGGACATAGAACACGTTTAAATGTGAAAAAGTAAATGCCAGTGAGAATGATCTGGAAAAGAGGAATGAGAATGCAAGTGCCAGGGGGCTAAGTCGGTGGCGTGATGCCGCTAAGGGGACACCATGGGACAAACCCTAACTTAGTGGCACACGCTTCTTATAAAGGATGCTTCTGAATACATGAGGTAAAAGGAACCACTTAGCTCTTTAGGGAAAAGGGGGCCATGTGGACTTTATAAATGTGCATTTTAATGTACTCAATAGCTGAAGCGTTTACATTAAATAAAAACATATTGATACTTTGTTATATATAATATATATAACAAAGTATCTATCTATCTATCTATAGATACTGTAATCTCTCTCTCTCTCTCTCTCTCTCTCTCTATATATATATATATATATATATATATATATATATATATATCCTGTCCCCCCACCCCCATGAAGTGGGTACTTTCTCCCAATAACAAGAGGGAAGACATCAGGCAGCGTCAATGCAATGAAGTGGGAGTTGTGGGTGGGGAAGGTGCAGGGAGTTTTCACATGACAGCTAGGATTTCTTAGTGAAGTGAGAAGCACATTATCACCTCAGTGTGAAAGGGAAGTGAGGACTGTGGAGGGGACTAGACCTAAGCAGCCCTTCAGGAAAACAGGAAAGTGATGCCATTGGAATTGGAACATCGATGGCTGTTGGGCCAGTCGGAGTGGCTTGACACTCCTGTTTCTGGGTTTATTTTTCTCCAGCCCAGCCCAGTCCAGGTCCAGAAGACGGCACAGAGTGGGAATACAGCCAGCACTTTCTTCCCCCAAGAGAGTGGGCAGAAGTTACAGAGGGACAAACCAGTTAACTACTGTTGTGTACGTAAGTGAATAGCAGATTTTTCTTATGATGTTCATTTATTTTAAAAGTGTATTTGTGACTTTGAGCTCACTATTTTTAATAGTATGACCTACAGGTCTATCTAAAAACGTTTTGCATTTGTGCTGATTCTCATCATATGGAAGATGACATTTTCTGGAATATGTAAATAAAAATTTTAAGTACTTTGTTATTTAGGAAAAATATATGGTTTTCATAAAACTAGTGCTTTATTTTATTCAAGATGAAGTTATTTATGCTAAATCACCCATATTTGGGTATTTTGTTCTTTCTGACTTGCTCATGGCAGTTTACTCAGATTGTTTATTTTTATTCTCAGTTGTTGAGAAAATACAAACGATAGGGAGTAAATCCCTTCTTATAAGAATCAGAGTAAATAAATTATAACAAATGACTCCACAAGTATTTTAGGAGCTAAAAAACTTTCAGGAAGGCAGAGGTCTTTGAATTGAAAATCTAACCCCATTACAGAAAATAACCAATTCGTTTCTGGCAATGAATTGGATGAGGAAAAAAGCTGCTATATGTATTAATTTCCTAAAGCTACTCAAAGAAACCATTAATTGGATTTGAATAGCAAAATGGTAGCTTTCCACATTCTGTTAGGATTAAAATGTACATTGCATTCTTCTTGACCGCCCTTGTTTTCCTTCAAAGCTGCCTCTGCGGCACAGTTCCAGCATTCTCTAGAATATAAGATCATTTACTCGCACAAAACTAAATATATCCCCATAGTTTTCTTCATTCCATTTGTAACAGACCAAGCCTCCATTCATTCCATTTGCAGCTAGCAGGGAAAGTGAGGATATTTTGCTAAAAATTCTGTGGTCAACCTGTGGTGTCTGGTGTTCCATAAACTGAACAAAAGAGGGTGTTATTTTTACTATTGCTGAAAAACAGGAAGACTGAAAAAAATCATCCACTCATAACCTGAAAGAAAAATTATTCAGGATGTTAAATAGCAGTTAAGACCAGAAGAAAAATGGTCTCTAATACATTTACATCATATGCTTGCACAAGGAAATATTAGGCTATTGTTTAAGGACAAATTAACCTGTCAAATTTCAATGAATAGTACAATAACATAAAATTTAACAGAACTAGTATGCATTTATTGTTGGTGAATTATTGCTGTGATGTTTGCACCTAATACTTGAATGCAGCAACACAGAGTGTCCCGACAGCAGAATTAGTCTCAAACCAAGACGGGACCCATTCACATTGACTCCTTCACACACATCTTATTGAGATACATGAGTATATGCAGTCTACATGCTGCTGATTCAAGCGCTCCGCATTTTAGTCTGCTTTTTACTTACTATGAACACTACATGTGCTACAGAACTTTATTCTCAAGTTTTTGTTTGGTTGTTTTCTCCTTCTAATGCTTATACTGATGTTCACAATGTATTTGAACTATGCGGTTTAAGCTTATTTTTATAAGAATATAAGTGCCAGGGGGCTAAATTTGCTCCTTTATTATTATTCATTTTTCTCTTTTGGGTTCTAGTATGAAATATGTCTCTTTTAAGTATAAAACTAATGTTTTATTTCCCACAAATACAATTTAAATTATTTTACTTATTTATTTTTCAATGTGTGGTTGCCTCTCATGCACCCCCTACTGGGGACCTAGCCTGCAACCCAGGCATGTGCGCTGATTGGGAGTCCAACCAGCAACCTAAATTACTTTAAATACTAGTAGGATGAGAATCTTTTTTAAAAATTTCCTTTTAAAATTGAGATATCTTAAAAACTTGCATCTTATACACTGTTATGTGCCTCATACACCAGCATAAAAAACTCATTGAAGATTGATAAGTGGAATTAAGATACAGGCAATATTCTCTTGTCAGGCTATTTTTAAGACATCTGTGGTAATGATACGGAATATTGACAAGTGAGAACAAGTTGAATGAACATTTGCTTTTCTTACAGAAAAAGACACATTATATATCACTGTCATAAGGATGTTCTAAACATGAGCAATTTCAGAAGCTGCCAAACTATTCTACAAGGAGAAAGAGAACTTTCACTAGGTGGGGAGAAGTATGAAGTGAGGTTCCTCATTTTTTAATTTGCCAATGTACTTCATGATTCAATAACTAATCATCAAAGTTTACATAAGCCATAGGTTTAATTTCACTGCAAAACAAAAAATCACAGATTACAAAGTCAAATGTCCTTTCCCCTTAGCTCAAATAAAATATGTGTGGGAAGGGCTGGTTTTAAAGGAAAAGTTTTAATTAAAAATAGAGACACCATCGCTATGGTCTGATGTGTGTGTTCCTTGAAATTCAGGAGTAGCAAACCTACAGGCCAAGGGAGAGCTCTTAGGAGGTGGGGCCTGCGGGCAGCGACTGGGCCGTGTGGGCAGAGGCACCACGGTGGGGTTCTGCAGGGACAGCTGCTGGGGGCAGTGGCTTTCTCCTGTTCACAGACCACGCACTCTGTGTATTCCTTTACAGCCGCAGCCGGAATGCACCAAGAAACTGAGAGACTATCTCCGGCTTTGCCTATCAGATCTCAGTTAGAGATCAATATTATCTACTAAGAATCTTGAATAATTTTAATCTAACACCAATGTAAAAGCACAGTATCCAAACAGGACACTTCAAAAAAGTACACAAAAATGTTTTGCTAATGTTATAATTGAGTAGGCGTACGTATGTAAGATTTTTATCATTGAGGTGTACAAATACTAAGGAACTAAAACATTAATGTATTTTCAACCAAATATTGGTAATAATGTAAACAAAAATGTCATGTTCAGATACTGAGACTTTAATTATATGGAAGTTAACATTACATAATTTAAACCTACATGGATGTATATTTTTCAACGTATAGTCTTTAAAGAACACAATCCATTTTGTAGTTTTCCAAAATTGTGTGTGACAATGTATACTTCTTGATCTCGTATGGATTGGGAGGAGCCCTTCTTCTTCCCAGATAGTGAACTCCTTCATAACCTCTTAGAGTTGTAAAACGGAATCCCATGTAATTGCTCTCAGATGAGAGGAGAGATTCTTGAAATTGCGCAGCTCATGAACTGTGTTGTCATTGACTCGGGCAGGAGTGGGCTGCTGCCCTGATTGATGCCCTGTGTCAGATTTTAAACTCCTTCCTACCCAGGCTTGTAACGCATGCATTTCCCAGTCAGTGGCTTGTGGGATTCCAGGTGAGTTTATTTTTCCGGCTTTATCGTCGCTCACAAGCTCCATTCGTCTTTTTTTCCCCACTTAAAAAAAACTCACAAACAAAACATTTCTATTTATTATGAATCATTAGTCACTGGTATTTCCATTAAGCTTCATCAAAAGTTATTTGCAAGTGAATACAGTTGAAAATACACTTCTTAGATGACATTAGGTTTTAAAGTTATAGTTGATTTAAAATATAAGCTATAAGTATTTTCTTATCAAATTAAAAAATTTCCTATTGGCTATATATATATATGCACAAGAGAATCTTGCATCTGTAAGTAGAAAAGGAAGATGCCCCACGTTCTAGAATAAATAAACAGTAGGATTTCATGGTCTATATTTTAGAGGTATTTATTCTTGGTACACGCACTCATACGTGGACTGGAATGTGTAGGGTAAATTCTAGAAGAGCACACTTTCATTCAAAGAACTAATCCCCTCAAAAGTGTAACAAAATTAAATCATCGTTAGGTGCTCCTTTCCTAGTCTCCCTCATTAGCATATGCAAATTGTGTCCCCAGGTGCCCACATACACCTGAGAAATAGGTATGATTCCATGCCCAGAGAACAGAGCCAATCTCAAGATTTTTAGAAAACATTTTGTAGAAAGGTATGATTCACAGCCTCACAATTTCACACTGTTATACAAAAGCCGGTTACCTCATTTTCAAGCCTTCCAACAGTTCCATTCTGAATGCTTTTTCAAAGATCACATCAGGCAAACCAAAACAGTTCATTAAAAGACAGAGGATGGCATATAAATAAAAGGAGAAGAGGTTTCTAGAAAGCTTTTAAAAAATATAAACATTTTGAAAGTATCCAGGCCAATTTGCAAGAATGTCAACATCTTCGCCTATCTCAGTCCTTGGGAAGGATTTAAAGCCACTGTTTGTTTGTTTGTTTGTTTGTTTTTGTTTTTGTTTGCCGGTCGGCTTGGTTTTTGTGAGAACTCTGTGCTGTCATCTCCTGCCTCTGCGCTCACGTCTTTCTGTTCTTTGATATCTCCTTGGGGGACACCCCTTCACTGCACAGGTCTGGTTTCTAAGTCAGCATAATGACATTACCAAAAACACTGTAGGTTTCATTAAATAAGAGATTATTTTTAAAGGTTACATGGGCATCTGCTGACTCTTTTTATCTCTGCTCTCCTTTTCCCTGTCTCTGTAGTATGCATATATTTACCTTAAAATATACATATATGCACGAATGTATTCATACAAAAAATGTGAGCGAACACTCAGACAGCTGAAAACAGTTATCGTGAGATACTGGGTGTATTCGTTTTCTAGGCCCTTTTCAAGAAATTTCCGCACCCTGGCTGACTTAAAACAACGGAAGTGTATTCTCTCACGGTTCTGGAGGCCAGGTATTCAAACTGTCAGGCAGGGCCACGCCCCCTCAGAAAGCTGCAGGGAGAACCTTCCCTTGGCTTCTTTAGTTTGTGGTTTACTCCTGGTGTTCCTGGGCTTAAGGGGGCATAACTCTAATCTCTGCCTCTTTTTTGCTTGGCTTTCTCTCTGTGACTCTGTGTCCTCTCCTTTCTTATAAGATCCCCCGTCCTTGAAGTTAAGCCCCACCCCAATCCGGGTTGGTTTCTTCCAGAAATATTTACCTTAACTGTATCTACACAGACACTACTTTCTAATGAGGTCTCATTCTGAGGGTCCCAGTGGATAAGAATTTGGAGGGGCGGCCATTTTTCAACCATTGAAGTGTGATTACCGTTGACTCTTCTTTGTGTAGTAAGGCATTTCCTTTTTCTCCATATATGTGTGGTTTTATAATCAGAAATTTTCGCATTATATCACAGTGGGTACTCTAAGGATGGAAACATACAGCCTTAACTTGGCATAATCTACTTATAGTTAGTGTTGCGTCACTTAATGGGAAACGTAGAAATCTTAAAACCACATAGGGTTATCTACCCCCCACTGTTTGTGTGATAAATGTCATATATATTGCATCTACATACTTTATCATCATAAAGCAATGCCGTAATTTTTGTTTTAAATAATTTTAAGAACTTCAAGGTCCAAAATCCAGGTAAAATCAAATGGGGTCCTTGCCAGCTCCAGATGACCTTAAATGCATGATTGCCGAAACCTGCCATGGGACAGCACCTTACACGCAGGACGAGTTCCTTGTAGGCCTGAGCAAGCACTGATGGGGAAACTTCTAGCAAGCAGTGGACACTGCTGCCGAGTGCTGCCCTGTGAAGCAATGTAACCCTGGAAGACCATCTACAAAGCAGAAAACAGGGGACCTGTGAGCACTACCAAATGTTTTTTTTTTAACAATTGCTCCCCACCAGGGATTTTGACTATGTACGAGCAACATTGTGTTTATCTTGCTTGGTTTTAAAGCATTCAACCATCAGAATGTCACGGCATTCGCTGAGTCTGAAAGCTATTATTTTTTATTTTCCCTAACTGGGGCGTTCCAATTTATGTATCAGGTGATAAGGAAACCCAATTTACTATAACAATTTTTCATGAATTAGGTACATGCAGGGCTTTGTTCCTGACTCAGAGATGGTCCTCTCCTCATTAATCGTTTCCCCCAAATTCTGGTAGGTCAGTATGGCCCCATATTTATTTGTTTTCAACCATATTAGCTGTATGAGTACAGGTGCTGGGCAGAGAAAGAGTTGTGTTTAACCACCGGATGCTTTAGTGTGGCAAGTATTACGTTGGTTATATATATACATGTGTGTATATACATATATATATACACACACGCACATATATATTTCTTTCTATGTAGGTTTGTAATATATATGTGATATATAGAGAGAGAGAGAGTGAAAGAGGCAAAGAGATTCAAGAAAAAAATAATTTACAGACCATTTAGAAAATGATACATTCAGTCAATTAGCTTGTGATAAATGGCATATACGTGGAGCATGAAACATTAACCCTCCCACAATCTGAAAGTCAAATGAAATCTTTTGAAAAATTATTGAAGATGTCATTTTGAGTTCCTGCATATTTTAAGGCAAATGGAATGTGACATTACTTTATCAGCTCACATAGTTACCACATAGGAGCTCCAACAAAACCCGATCTGCTGTTCATGGTTCGTTTGGTTTATCCTTTTCGCTCAAGCAGAGTTTCGTTTTGTTTTGTTTTCTCATGACCTATGCCCTAGTCTCGCAGGGCATCACGGGACTGTTTTTCGGAATCCGGCGCACCTGCAGAAACCCTCCCGTCCTGCTCTCTCACTGTGAGGCAACGTCTTTGCCGTGACAGCAATGCCACCCTGGTCCATTTCCTCCCTTTTACTCCACAGCCAGCTAACCTGCACCAGCCGTATGAAAATAAACTGTTTACGACACCGCATGCATTCATTATTGCTCTAATAGACGAGAAATTGCACGTGAGATTAGTCCTATTACATGGAGAATGTTGCTAAATAGATTCATTTTACAGCAGGTGGTTTAAATTGTCTCCATTCATTCAGCGTATAGAGAAGCTATTCCTTTAGAAACTGAGCAAGCATGAAAGACATAAATTTGAGTGCTTGATAGGTCTTTAGGTAATTATATTTATATTTTAAATAATCTACTAAAAGATAAGCCACAGCATTTGGAAGATTTATTATGAGAAAAATAAATCCCAGTAAAAAATTCCTCATTGTTCCATTCCATCATTTACAATGAGTTTTCCTATTTCCTCAGGCTCTTATTCAATGTTTATTGATTTAATTATAGTCTTAAAAACTTTAAACCAGCTTAATTATTATTCAATAATTAATTTTTTTAGTCAGCAAGTATTTACTGCATAGCTTGCACGTGTCGGCACCATGCCTGTGTTAAAGGCACCAGGGTGAACAAGACATACACGTTCTTTGATGTCAGTCCGTTCTGCAAACAACAGAGCGGAGCAAGAAATTAAAACAGACTGAAAGATAAGAAAAGGCAAAATCAATTAGGTGATGAAGATGAGTTGGAGAATGAATGTAATATCTTTAAATAAATGACACAAATTCTATACTTACATTTCTGCATAATTCTTCAAATAAAGAAAACTTGAAAGGGGAAGAAAAAAGTTCTACATTATTAACTGGAAGTTACCATGCACATGGGAGAAAAAGGACTTTAGGTAAACTTTCATTCATCATATAAACTTTCTCTGCAAAGTGAAAAAGTTGTAATTAAATACAGGGTGGGGCAAAAGTAGGTTTGCAATTTTGAATATGAAAACACAGAGTTTATTCTTGTATTACTATTTATTATTGTATTATTTTCCATATGAACAATTGTAAACCTACTTTTTCCTTACCTTGTATATTAACCATGTGGATTTTGTTGGAACTTTGGAGATCTGTAGTGATTTGAATAAATGAAGTCAAATTAAAAATGTGATGCTGTTTTCCAGGTGACGATATGAGAGAATATTTAAACTTGAATATGTATTAACAGCAGGACTCTTCCTGCAAACTGAACGAAATCTATGTTGCATTCCAACTCATGTGGGGATGTTTGTAAACCTTTTAGCATGGTAAAGAAGCAAATCAGGTGTTCTTAAAGGTTAATGAACAGTAATGAAACGTGAGTTATGACATTCAGTCTTGCAGTTGAAGCAGCAAGAAAGAGGCAAAATGACATTAGTCTGGGCACTAAGCAAAAAAAAAAAAAAATGAGCAAATGCAGATCAAGAGAAGTTTAAGGTCTTTCCTACAAAGCGATGCTCTTGGTGATTAGACAAGGCGTGTCTTAGGCTAAACTGGAAATGTTTTGAGCCTTGGGTGGAATTACAAATTTGTCCCAGTTGTGAAATACTGTTCATCGTATCCTAAAATGCTTATGTTCTATTTAGTTTCCTCATGCCTGTGCTTCGCTGATTTTGGTAATAGAGATTCACTGTTGACCTGAGACAAGCTGCTTCTGACTGGTTCCTGTTTAAACAACAAAGCAGATCGACTTGTAACACTCTTGCTAACCACTGCTCTTAGGAAAACAATAAATACGTTAGGAAGAGGACCTTTAAGTTGTATCTACCAGTTGTTCCTTATTTGAAGAAACATCCTATACTGATGGAAAGTGCTGAGTCACTCCTGTTGCTTCCTGTGTCTGGTGACATTTCTGCAGATGTGTTGTGTCCCGAAGAACACAAGCCACTTAGCTCCGAATCACAGAGTTGGCAACAGAGTTCCTTCGCAGATAATACCCGGAAAATGATACGGCATTTACCAGAGTTAACATTTAACACAAGGATGCATTTTATAGTGAAAGAAATGCTAGATTATGTGAATATATCCATTTACTAATATTGAATAACTAGGTTCCATGCGGTGAGCCAGGGACATCGGACACTTACCATAAGGAATATTTGAGAGCGTTGAAAATGTCAAATGACAAAACTAAACCAGTTCAGTGAGGAGTATTCAAGGGAAAACAATGCATGGATTGGGGAGGATGGGGCCTCCTGAGTAGTGGAGTGCTGTGCCCAGGATTTGGGGCAGGAATGAGGTGTGTGGTGCATTAGAAGAGGCAACACAGAAACAGGGCAGACGGACTCGGAGGTGGGGGTTTCCTTGGAGGGCCCTTAGGCCCTGTTTTCTGGGGTGCGGTGAGCTCGCTGAAGCTGCCGTGGAGTGTGGTGATGGGCACAGGCTAAGTGTCCCTGAACCCTGCTTCCATAAGTGCAGGTAGACACAGGTCTAAACTTGTGATGTGGGCCAGGCCGCTGAGCAGGTGGCCTGCATTTTGAGGGTCCTGACATATGCAAACTAACTTTATGAGGAAGAAAAACATGTATCCAGATGGCCAAACAGCCGAAGTTCAGAGCTAATGCTCAGCCGCAGGTGCCATTCTGAGCTCACCGACCTGCTGGGGGCAGGTCCTGCTGCGGAAACCACTCAAAGCCAGTGTGTGTTTTCTGAAACACTTGCCTCCTCATTCACATGGAAAAGCTTTCTATTGTAAGCATCCGATTGTTCTTGTCAAGTTCCCCCATATATTGCAAGGAATGAATGTCTAGCATTGCACAGCTAAAATATGCAATGTTTGGTTGTAACCCTATTTCTGTGGTTTAGCGGTACAATCTTATCTCCGTTGAAAGGGAATAGGTTTTTCCCTATTCTATTGTAAATTAGTTACATTAATCTAAACAATGCAAATTGCATTGTAGTTTATGCCCTCATATGAGAAACCCTAAAAACTAATTTCCTAAAATTTTTATATTTATATTTATTATCCTTCTTTTTGGTTTTCCTCTGCTTCCTGCTCATAGAAATGAGAAGCTGTTTAATCAGATTTCTTTACATGAATTATATGTCACATGATTCCAGTATATAATGGTTGTGTTTTCTCCCATTTTTCTGAACCTTTATTCCAATGGAGCTTAAGTTCAATTTTAGAAAACTCTCTGCTTTAATTTACTCTCTGAATCTGATTCTAATGGAAAATCTTAATAAAACAAAATACTTACATTTTGATAAGGCATTCCTCATTCCATGACATGCTATTTTCAAGTAAATGAAATTTTCACTTTAATTTATAGTAATTATTAAAAATATGTTTTCCTATTTGGGGATAAAATTGCACTTTGACAGTTTTTTCCTAGAGCCTGTGTAGATAGGTTACCTGAAATGACTGTGTAGGAATAGATAGTCCCATTGGATTCTGAAAGGAGTGAACAAAAAGACAAGAAGAGGAAGACTGAATATTGTTTCTGCTACATCTTGTGTTTTCTCCACAGTTTTCATACAAAACTAAGAAAACTGGCATAAACTTAACTTCAGTCCATCTGTGGATGATTTGATATATTATGCAAAAATTTCTTTTGACTTTTTAAAACCAATTAATTGAGAAATACAAAACTGTAAATCATGATGTTTCTCAGATATTAACAGATACAAAATTAATTCAAATTACTTTTAAGAAAAAATTTCTTTGGTTCATGTAACTGGCTGGAGTCAAACCAGGGACTTAAAGGCCAGCCCGAGATAGTCTTTCTCATTATTGGTCTTTGATTTCCTGGACCAGCTACATTCTTCCACAGTTCACCCCTCACAGTGATTGCCAGCAACTCTCATCTTACAGACTTTTGTTATTAGGAATCTGAGAATGAAGAGCAAGGTCCTCTCTGCATAACTCCAGCGAAATGCCTGGAGTTGACCCTGAATGGGCCAGACATCAATCATGTTCCCATATCTAAAGGACCGAGGCCATATGGAATGATTGGCTTAGAATGAACCTAGCATATAGTATTCAAGTTTTAAATAAATTGGTACAGCCACTGCACAAGTTAGTCTAGAGAATATTCAAAATATTGAATTTAAAACTGTCTTAGGATCCAGCAATTCCACTTCTGGGTATATACACAAAAAGGAAGTGAAAACAGGATATTGAAGAGATACTTGCATCCTCATATGCATTGCAGCAATATTCACAGAAGTAAAGATGTGAAACCACTGAGGTGTTCTTCAATGGATGAATTATCAAGATGATTATATATGTGTGTGTATATATATATATATATATATATATATATGTACACATATACATATCATAATCCTGCAAATGAGTAGCTATGGCAGAGTCCATGACAAGGTGATTAAGCAATGAAACATTTATTGTAAATGTTAACCACATGGATATTTAAACCAAGAGCAATTAAGACCAGAGGAATATTCAGTTAAATGAATAAGGAGTTGAACTTGCCCCCAAATAGGAAGAGACTTGGAGGTTAGGAGATGGATGGTATAGTAGATTAATGGATAGTATAGTCTTATGGCATAATATTCACAATCACTACAAGTATTAATGTATTGATTGGGAAGGGGAGAGGAAATAGTCTGGAAGTGGCTATGAGGACAAGAAAGCTATTTACCAACCCTTAGGTCAAATACGGCAAACGTGGTGGATGACCTCAACCCCCCATCCCAGCAGCAGCTCAGAGAGATACAGGTAAAGCATATTTTCATGAGAGAGTCATGTTTAAGTTAGAGCAGGAAGCAGGGAAGAACATTTAGAGATCAATTCAAAATACAGAGGATAAGTGAATTTCAAAGGACAGAGTGAACAGTTTTCAGAATTCAGAAATGGGTCCAAAAGGGAAAAGTGCCAAGTCATACACTGTTGGAGACAGAGAAAGGAAAGCTGACTTGGGTGACCCAGTCTTCTCGTAGTGATGCTAAAAGGCGCTCAGGGTCCTAGTGAAGTCTGTCCTGATGGTCATCAGGCAAAGGGGTTGAGGAGGCCATCTGTGGTCCTCCCTCCCTCTGAAGTTCCAAAGCACTTGATTTCTGGGCTCCTCCTTACTCCCAGTGCAGGAGGCTCTGGGGTTTCTCTTGGTTAAGCTAGGGGAATCAGCAACAGTGTCTCCATCCTTCGGGGCTGCTGGAACACCATCACAGACCGGCAACCTCCTGACAGCAGGCATCACCCAGGGGTCCGGAGGCAGAGAGTCCAAGATCATGGCACCGCCACGGTCACGTTCTGGAGAAGTCCCTCTCCCAAGTGGCAGACTGTAGATCTCGCTGTGTTCTCACATGATGGCAGGGGTGAGGGAGGTCTGTGGGGTCTTTTCATGGGGGCAGCAGTCCTAATCCTGAGGACTCATGGCCTAATCACGTCACAGACATCCTACCTTCTAGTGCCTTCACACTGGGCCCCAGGGACTCACCTTATGAATTCCGGGGGACTCAGACATTTGGACTGTAACAAATACCTTTGTATATCGGCTGCACCCAGTATTTCCAACTTATTACTATAATATTTAATTACGCCTGTTTGTGTGGATCACTGTATATTACTTCGGTATAAAACATGGTGCATGGGCTTGTTACAGGTCTTCAATGCTCAGAAAGTTTTATACACCGAATAAATGTTAACAATTTTATACATGTAAAATTATAATATCCTTCACTCCAGATTCTATTCCACTGCACCTATTTTATTCTCCAGGCACATAATTATGTCCCTAGTTTGGATTTACGCTGTCTCGCATATTTCGTCACTCACTTCCCTGTATTGCTCTTTCGCGGAGCGTGCAGCCAGGGAGAGCTCCTGCGTGTCCTGTACTTCCTGCCCTACTGAGTCTGGTTTACGATTTCCGATGCACACTGTTCCTCCATGAGTGATATTCCTCATTCAAAATTATTTAAATCATTCCTCAGTGCAGAGCTCATCTTACTGTCCTGATCAATTACTGTGTTGTCTTTTCAACTTTTTTGTTTTCTGTGAAAGGCCATATATATACATTTAACTTTTATAGCAGCTTCTGAACGATTCACTGAAGTTGAGGTAGGCATCCTGCACTGGGTAACTTTCAGACACCTTGCTTCCTTTGGACTTTGTCTGTGCAGGGTTTCTTCAATGAAGCCTCATCTGGACAGAATCGGTGTCTGTCTCCCATGTGCTTCATTTCGATCTAGTTGTGGTGCCCCTACTAACACACGGCCCTAGAGAGCGGGCTGAGTACCGAGCAACCAGGTCTAATGCTATTCACTCACAGCGGAATTCGTCTGCAACCCCAGCAGAATAACTGTCCTAAATTGATTTAACGGAAGACTCACACCGTTTTATGTGTTGGGAGGATGAGTATGTATTAATTATGCTATTGCTATTGTAGACCTCCAGCTGCTCATTCAGGGACCTAGGAATTGAGAAGGTAAAGAATATCCTGTTTTTTCTCCTTCTCCTTCTCCTCATTTTCTTCTTTTCCTTTTCTATCTCTTGTTTCACTATCTGTGAGAATTAAATTAAATACATACTATGCTTCTATAAGATGAGTATGACCTCATTGAAACAAATTAACTATAAGGAAAACCCCACATTCAATGACAAAGACACAAGAAGAGGTATATCAAAAGGTAAGGTAGGCGGTAAGTTGATTGTCTGATTTTCAGATTTGCTGCAAATGTAGAGGAAAATACAATGTACGATCTTCAATGTGTCTGTTGCTGCTCTTCACGGACTCTTCTCTCTTTGGGGCTTGACAGTAGATGTTCATATTTGGAAATCATGCTTCTGCTGAGTAGAGTTTTTTATAAGACATAAAAGTTAAACTAAAGGGTTTTTTTTTTGTAAAGTAGCAATAAGATGCAAACCTTAATTAAGTCAAGTGTTTTGAACCCATTGTTGACTATTTACTAAAATATATTTTACCTTTAAAGAGAGAAATTGTTGCAATTGTATAAACATATTACTATTAACTCATACATGTAAGTATAGAGTGCCCCTGTTAATAACATGTGTCATTGTGTGTATTTGAGTTATTTTTCATTAAAATGCAATATAAGACAAAATATTTGATTGTTCAAACTGTGATTGCACAGAACGTGTAAGGATAGCCTTTTGGGATTGTGCAACTCACGTTGCCGGCTTGCCTTATCCATACACTCAAGTCTGCAAAGTGCAGAATTAGTCCCTGAGGCATGTTAATGTGCTTCTTTGACAACTCTTATTAACTGTAACAAGGTATTTAAATTGCAGATGCCCTGCTCAGTGAATATTCAAAAGGCACTTGACAGCTCTGCACCAGAAGAGCAGATGCTCCTGAGCAGGGCATTACTCCCTTTACTTAGTGATTTATAAAAGGTGGGTTTAGTTTCATATTTTCCTGGCATTAGAGAGATGGAAGGGAAAAAGAGGATGAAAGAAAGAAAGGAGGGAGGAAGAGAGGGAGGCAGAGAGGGGGAGGGAGGGAGAGAGAGGGAGGGAAGGAGGGAGGGAGGAGGGAGGGAGCAAGAGAGAAAAAGGAAGGGCAGGAGGGAGGGAGGGAGGAAAAAGGGAAGCTAACCTTACATTTCAAGAGTGAATCATATGTCAGGCATTTCACATTAGTTTCCTCCCTCTGTCACTTGAGCACAAATCTTCGTGCCTCTTTAGGTCCCGTTTTTTCCACCCCACTCTGCTCCTCAACGTGGAAGTCTCTGTTCAGATTTCCCCCGGCACTAGTATTGAGAGTATTTTAAGTTGTTAGAAGTTAAATATACTTGTCTGTGTTTATTTTACTTAATTAATGAAGTTACCTGCTTTTTGGAAAAAAAAAAAACTAGTATATTTTTCTTTATCCAAAAGGAAATGATTTAAACCCCTTGGCAATTATGATATTCTTAAGAATTAACTTTTGTAAGGTGGTCATTTATTTTTTTCATAAAGCAACAATAGGACTTTTTAATAGCAGCAATCCCCTGAGGAGCGGAAAGGATGACAATTCTTTTGTGTCACTACAAACTCTGAACGCTGGTCTGCCTCCCCCCCACCCCCCCACCCCCCACCGTCACTGCCCATCTCCTTGAGCAGGAAGCCACAGAGAACACAGAGAGAAAACCAGGGACGTCGGAGTCTGATCATCTTAATCCCGTCCCCAGTTCTTCTCCTCCTGCCTACTGGGCACTCGGCCTCAGTGCCCGCTCCTCCGGGTTGACACGAAAATTAAGTTGCTAATACCAATTTCAAATGAGTTGACACTACATAAAAAATAAAACGAGAAGACTAATTGGTATTTGGAATTGGTTAATATGTGTTGTGAATGCTTTGATTTTTCCCGACTACATTTTTTTTTAGTTTTATTTGAAAATAGAGCATGGAAAATGGGAACAACATCAGAGACTTAAAGAGGAAACTCAAGAGGTTATAAATCCGTGCGGAGTGGTATTTCATTCGCACAGCTGCCACACCGGGGTTCACCAAATCTCTGGTGACTGACTGTGCGGGATTAGGTATCAGTCCCGGTGACCCGGTTCCTCACGGACACTTAACCTCCACCCTCTGCTCCTGGCCCAGGGTGAGGGGTCAGCCGGGCTGGCTCCTTCTGCGGGCCTCTCTCCTTGACTTAGAGATCGGTCATCTTCTCCTTGCAGTGCTTGTCTTCCTTCTACACCTGTCTGTCTCCAAATTTCCCTCCTGATTAAGGACACCTTTCATAGTGGATTAAGGGCCCGACCTTCTCCAGGATGACCACATCTTAGCTAATTAGTTCTATAGCAAACCTCTTTCTATATGAGGACACATTCTGAAACACCGGAGGTTCGGAATTCCACACAGGAATTTGGGAGGGCCAACATTTTGTTTATCCATTCACCTGTGGATGGATACATGGGCTGTATCTACCCTTTGGCTGTTTTGAATAACCCTGCAATGGATATTGACATAAAACATCTATTTGGGTCCCTAGCTTCAATTCTTTTGGTTATAGAACTAGAAATAAAATTGCTGGATCATCTGGTAATTCTGTGTTTAGTTTTTTGGGAAACTGTCAAACTTTCTCAAAGCTACATTACTCTGCATTTCTACCAGCAGGGTATGAAGGTTCCAGTTTCTCCACATTATTACCAACACTGGCTATTTTATGCCTTTTTTATAGTGACCCTAGTGGGTACAAAGTCACATGCCATTGTGGCTATGACTTGCACTAACCTAATGGCTAACGATGTCTGGCATCTCTTTATGTACTTCCTGGCCATCTAACTGTCTTCTCCGGAAAAATACCTACTCAAGTCCTCTGTCCATTTTTAAATTGAATTTCATCTGTCTTTTGTTGAGTTTCAGAAATTGGAATATATTTTAGACAATAAGGATTAAACCCTTATCCTATATGATTTCCAAATATTTTTCCTATTTCATAGTTTGCCCTTTCACATTCTTGCTAGTGTCCTTCTATGAACAAAAGTGTTTCATTTTGATATTTATCAATTCTTTCTTTTGCTATCAATGATTTGAGTGTCATATCTAAGACTTCATTGCTGCATGCAATGCAGTAAAGATTTATGCCTGTCTTTTGTTCTGAGAGTTTGAAGGGTTAGGTCACTGCTCTATTAAGGAGGAACTTTCAATGTATACTGCTAATAAAAGAAGCCAGCGTGAAAAGGCTACATACTTTATAATTCCAACTATATGGAATTCTAAAAAAGGCAAAATTATAGAGAGAGCAGAAAGATCACTGCCTGTCAGGTGTTTGGTGGGGGGAGAGAATGAATAAGTGGGGCACAGGGGGTTTCAGGGCGGCGAAACTGTTCTCTATGACACTATAATTGTGCATATGTGATGCTCTGTATTTGTCAAAATCCATAGAATATAAACACAAAAAGTGAACCTTAAGGCAAACTGTAAACTTTAATTAAAAATAATGAATCAGAACTGGTTCACCGGTTGTTCCCCACGCACCACACGGATACGAGTTTTGAACAAAGGAGATATTGTGAGGGGAGAGGGTGTGTCTGGGAAACCTGCCCTCGAATTTTCTGTAAACCTGAAATTTCTCTGAGAAACAAAGTCAATATTTCAAAAAAAAAAAAGAAACTATTCACTTTTAATCTGGAAAAAAAAGATGCAGATGGAACCCAACCAGTTCAAGGGCTTAAGACAAATATTTTTAAAATGCTTAATGAATGTTGCATAATTAAACAATTTGGTCCAGCTGCAAACAAATCCAGCTGGTCTTAGAAAATCCAATTTTCTATTTACTTAATTTCATTTTGCTGGTTAGTGTTTAATCTGAAGTTCGACCGAGGGAATAATTTGCGGTTGGAGCATTACCCAGCCTTCAAATAAGGACAAAAAAATGACCATTTTTTAATGTTTTGGTACACGCACTACTGACGTTTTTGCCAATCTTCTGCATTTTGTAAAAGAAGAGTTGGATTTTAATTTTGATGTTTTCATCTACCCACAACACAAAAACATAAATAAAAATGCAAGTGTTTGTTCTGCCCACATCCTTCTTTAGATCCCGGAACCCGTGGAAAACTGGCACGGAGCCCACGGAAGCTGCGAACAGTGGGAGGTGTGTGCTCTGCTGCCTGGCTGAGAAGGCAGGCCCGTGGGAACTCTGTCTCAGCAGCACAGTGAGCCCATGGGGACCCCTCGTGTTCGGGTCAGACTTGCTTAGAAGTTCTTCCAACCCCGCTCTTCCCACCACCCTGGAATCCACCCACAACCCTCTCCTCCAGCCTAGCTTGCCCCCACATCAATTCAGGAGACTCCTGTGCAAGGGAAGATGGGCTTGTGGGCACTTTTGCAAGCTTATTCTTCAATCACATGGATATTTTCACTAAAAACGCCGATGGTACAATCTGCTAAATGCTTTGCCAGGGTAAACTTTAGCTCTGCCTCTGCTCCATGAGGAAGGCGAAAAGTAACAAAAGTCTGAGGTCAACCATCAGGGAAAGAATTTGGGAGCAGATTTGCCTGACTCCAATAGGTAAGCTCTTTGCCTGTATCCCACCCTGAGAAGAGCGATCTTTGCCAGTCAGGAGGGTTTAAGAACTACTTTGTGGAGAGAACTACTGCCCGCTCTGGGCATGCCCATGACACCCTCACGGGACCCCGGCAGTTGTGTAGAGACTCGGACCGGAGCGGTGGCCCCATTTGTAGCTGTGTGGAGCTGTAAATCTACAGATCAATATATACGTGAGGTATTTAGTGGCAATCCCTTAGAATAATACATGTTCTTTAAAAATTGATGGAAGCGAGTTTTGTATACTTCATATCACTTGATTGCCAGCATCTGCCACTCAACATTAGGGAAGAGAGGAAAGAGAAAATGAAATTTCTATATGCAACGATTATGAATTGTATTATTCCCAAACAGCATAAATATGTGCAACAAGAACATTGGAATAGGAAACCCACTTCTTGAAAGAGTCAACCACGGATGTCCGAGGTTTCAGCTTCCATGCGCTGAAAGGCACGTGGAGGTGGGATGGTACTAGTGTTGTGTCTCCTGAGTAGAAAGGAGATAAAGGTCGTTCTACACCTGACCTTTCTCTTGATGTAAAATTAGAGTCACAGTGAATTAAATATCAGGCTATTTTGCATTTTTATCCCATGTTTATTTCATGTTTATAGCTACATTTTCAATGACAGTTATTTTGAGCTACATTTGGTGGAGATGTTGGTGTTTTTATTCACTTTTAAATACAATGTATCATAAAAATACATATAAATGTCAGTAGTCCAAATATTTTCAAATGCTTCCAAAACTTTGCATTCCAGAATTGTATACCATATTCCGGGTAGACCTCACACGCGTCATCTTCAATGGGTGGCGTAGGATTGATATGAAGCATAGATGTTACTTAGAAATGCGTGGAGTGAAGAAAATGGAGAGATCCCCATCCAGCAGTGAGCATAAAGAGAAAAGCTCTTGTTTGTCCGTCAAGCTGTCACTCTGACACAAGCTTTCCATTGAATCGATTATGAACAAAAATATTGCAAAAATCATTCAATTCTTCCCCGCACTTCATTGCTGAGTCTTGTCATAAGGGAAGAGCTCGAATGCGGGAAGCTTTAAGGTTGCCTTCCTAAAACTCCTTAATTTCCTTATGTTTCTGTTAAGTGTTGACCATGTGCCAGGTGCTGTTTGAGGTGTGGCGGGGGGAAGTGGGGAAAAAGGTAAAAACTGCCCCTATTCAGCCCAACCCCAGTGTGTGACATTGTGAAGAACATTTCCTTATCATAAAAAATTAAGATGTAGTTCAAAATACATAGAATCTTCTGACAGATGGACGGTTTTTTCCTTCATTTATGAGATGTTGGGTTATATATAAGTTGTAGGTTTTTTCCCCTTGGTGTTTATTTGATGCCCCTTTCTGTCCCAGGACCCCATCCAAGGTGTCCCAGGTACCACACTGCATTTAGTTGTGATGTCACTTTCAGCTCCTATTGTCTGTGACATTTTCTTGGACTTGCTTTGGTTTGATGACCTTGATGGTTCGGAGGACTTCCAAGCAGGAGTATGGTAAGATGCCCTGTATTGGAATGTGTCTGATGTTCTCATGTACAGATTTGGGTGACGGGCTAGCATTAAACACTGGCTCCCATAAGTTATGAAATGGAGTATTCCTATCTTTACTGATGTGTTTTGAAAATCACACGATTCTGTTTTTCCCTTAGCCCCTTAATGATGGAAGGGGCTATTTGCAGTAACCAACAGTAAAGCAATGATTCACTTGTCAGCTTACAATCACGTGTCATTGTCTGTCTGGGGCCTCCCTCAGCCACCTATTTGTCTCAGCTCTAGGATTAGGTGATGCAGACATAAATCTGGTGTTTGAGGCAGAGGAAAAAGAGGGTATAAGTAACCATGATCAGTCTCTTAGGTCTACTGCTCAGACGTGACATGTGCCACATCCCACACTTCATCAGCCATGAAGAACGCACATCCAAGCCTGAGTATAAGTGGCAGAAAATATAGTCACCATCAAGGGGAGAAAAAAAGAATATTGTGAATATTCTTTTCAGTACTACCACGTGGTTGTTTTGTCTTCATCATTGAAGTCACAGGTGGCAAACACAAGGCCCACAGGCTGAATCTGGCCCTCCACCTTGTTTTATCCAGCCCGGGATATTGTTTCTACCCTGCGGCAGCGCTGAGCTCTCGCTTAACTATGAAGGAGTAGTTACATTTATACAGTCCTAAAGTTACATTTGGCCTTTTAAAGGCAGACTCGAGGCTGATATGGCTCCTGGTAAAAATGAGTTTGACACCCCTGATTAAGTGGAAGAAAGATAATATAATGCTAAAAAAACCCCAGCAACTTCATGGAAAGCAAAAAAGAAATAATTAACATAGAATCAGAAACTTTTAAAAAGAGAGAAAAGAAATACAAGTTAAAAAATCAGTTATATTAAAGGGAAAATACTCAGCAGCTCCACATTACATCTAAGCAAGAAGAAAATATACCAATATTTACAAGAATAAAGAGCAGATATACCAACAAATGTGAAGACTTAAAGAAATAACAGCTTGACATTTTTAAAACTAAAAAATTAGAAAATCTTAGTAATATTGAAATTTGTTGAAAGGCAAAATTAACAAATTTATGAAAAATTCAAAATGTAAGGAATTCAAAATGTGAATTCAATTGTGAAGAAATTGAAAGTCACCAAAGAATGACAATGTTTTCCTTATTACACTTCCTGGGTAATTCAGCCTATGATCTTCCCAGAGTAAAACTAATTTAACTTTCAATGACATTTTTTTTTTTGCATAGAAAAGTAAAGTTAAACAGTCTGCTTATCAAGGAGCAAGTTTGTCCTTTATAATGAAATAAAACACCGAGCAGTACCTCAAGCCATATTCATTGCAAAGCTATAAGATGTTAAATAGGTACTTTTCCAAAGCAATCAGATGGCAAAGTCCATTTGTGTTGATATATCTTGATAAGCAAAGCAAATTTCATATTTATTTGAGAGATCCCATTGTCGGGGGCACAAGCAGTGAGTGTGCTCCTGCTGGCTAGTTGTTTGCCAGTTCCCAAAAGCATCCAACCCCACTCTAATGAAAGTTGTGTACTACAAAGAACAGCGAAAGAGAGGAATTTGTCTAACGTAGGAGGTTATAACATCCATTAAAATATACCAAACACAAATCATTGCCAAGTGCAGATCCTCCGGGCTCCAACTTTAAACAACGTTGAATACCGTGTCTTACCCTCATACTTTTCTGCAGCCACTTCCCATTGTTGCTTTGATCATCAATTTTTACCTGAAGCCTCTGGTTCAGCCAAAGGGCTTAACACATATAACCGTCATCAGTAAATATGATTCTTGCCAATGCTCCCCTCTCTGTCCCTCCTCAGTCATACGGAGTGGGTTTAGATTACCACAACTTTATAACAGGATCCCCTCCACCAGGCAGGAAGGAAGCTATGACTCTTTCATCAACACAGACTTGAGGAGTAAAACAACCACTTCAAGCATCTGTTAAGAATTCGGGCAGTTATTTTTTAAAGGTATTGCCATTGTGTGCTGTTAGAAATCAATCCCTTCTCTAGACTCGTAAACACAGCCAGGTCCCTGAACTACTATAGGATCTGTCACAGAAAATGAAATATTTATGGGAGTTGGGAAGACCATTGCATAAATTCCACCGCAGTCCCCACCCACCCTCTCTTCCCTGTTTTCCTACAGGATCTCTACAGTGGGTGCAATGAGGATGCTCCTTCATTTCTAGGCTTATTAAATTTCAACACGCATGCATGCGATCACTGTCGTCCCTTTAGACACTTATCCCTCAATTGTATAAGCACGTGTTTTACTATAGTTGTTTCCAACAATCCTCTACTTTGTATATGATGCTTTGTATGTGATTTTTTTAGTCTGTTGTTTTTCTATGCTTGCAGTAAAATGGTTTTTTTTAAAAATCTGCTGATATTTAATTAAGCAAGGGTTCCAAATTAAAATAATAATTCCTGTAATAACCAAGCAGTAGTGTTAGAGACATCTGCTTCTGTTGCTGAGCATGCAAATCCAAATCCAAAATACGTCTCTATTCCAGTTAAGACCCATAGGCATTCACAGAGAGCCGTGGATAACATCCGGATGTAATCCACTTGCCCACACTATGGACCGGTGCACATTTCCATGGTATAGCCCAGGACGGATTTTAATGTCTCATGATCTTGCTGAGAAGCATAACAATTTCAGTCAAATTTCTTGCTTTGAGGGACACAGCAGGAAATGACCTTTTCTGTCCGTGCACATAGCTTAAATTTCTCCACCAGGGCTTGTTCATGCGCCCAGAATGCTACTTTGGAAGAGTGGATGAGGACACTGCTGCTCACTGCCAGGCCCTTCTGCATTCAGAAGGAGGGTTTTCTCCTATGTGCCCACTTAAAATTTCACTCTATACCCATAACAGTTCTCATATCACAGCATCTGCCAGAAATGTGTACTTCATCTTTGAACCATTCAAAGGCCATTTCTAGATCAGATGGCCAGTCCAATGCCTACCAAAAAATAATTGGCATTTTAATATTATAGTATTACTATTATTTTGTTATTATTCATTTCCTCTGATACTGCAAGAACCCCACTGTTAATTCTGTCCATTGAGAGGATTTATCTTTTCTTTTTAAAACTTTTCTCAGAATGGGACTTCCATCAGAATACGAATACTTCACATTGGTAACTGTCTTAGCTTGACTTTAAGATGGAGTTATCATTATTATATCATCAAAATAACCTTAGTTCTTTCCTTTTATCAAGGAAATAATAAGAAAACATAACTATCTTTGTGGGAACATGGTAACAATGTATTCTTGGCCATGTGGCATGAATACAAATTTGCTTTCACCCTCTTCTGAACTAGGAGTGAAAGACCCCATTGGCCACATAGATCTCAGCACAATACTGGTAACTTTCAGTTAACAACAGAGCTTGATTTATTAACACAATTTCTGTGTGTTTAACACCTTTAGAAGCATCATTTTGTCTAGTCATCTACAGTGTGCTATTCATCTCTGAGATCTGTCAACCATTTTTACAGGCTACAGTCAGCACCAGTAAATACAATATTCAAGTATTAGTATACCTATTCTAACACGTCTTGAGTAAGAAAATCCTTTAACTTCCTTGTCCCACCCCAGGTAATCAATATTGTCTCAAATTATCTAACTGAGGGGCCTTTGCAATTCTAAAGTGTCCCATCGGAATAGCCTACTAAAAGCATGTAAACAGCAGAATGGAAAGCTAACCCTTTTCCCAATGACTGTGCAAGAGAAGAGACCTCAGATCAGATATCACACACTCTCACTGAGGAGTTTGGGAAGGGGTATTACAGCAATGATGCACAACTTTCCGTCACAAATTCCTCTTTTGAGCCATTCATTCCCTTTTCAGCCTTCTAGAGTCAAATTGTGACAGCCTTCAAACTTGATCACATCCCCTTTAAACTGCAAAATCGGGAGACGCTCTTCTCTGATGCCCAGGAAGACCAGTAAGGGTTCTTTACTCATTCACGCCATTTTTCCACACTTATGTGAATGATCTTGGGTCTGTGCTGGGGCGTCATAACAAGAAACCTTGGC